>VXBW01007585.1:19781-51788 GCA_013400375.1 Thinocorus orbignyianus
AAGGTCCCTTCCAACTCTGACCATTCTGATTCTATGATTGTAGCCCCAGAAAGGCAGAGGCAAAGGATGAACCACAAATCTCAACCCCAGCACTTTCAGGGTGAGCTATCATACAGCATCAGTTCTAAAGGACTTCTCCAAAACCTACTTCAAGGCTGTGTAAGCTGACTTTGGACATCTCTCTCTCCTTGTAGCAAATGATGAAGTCCTATTTTTGAGGAAGAACATGTTGGTCCGATGATGTTATGGCCATTTTCTGAGTTTTAGAAGCCAGAGACGGGTCATTTCCTACATTCAGGAGTCAGCCTGAATTCCAAACCCCCTTGACTTTGAGGGAAACCAAACAGCGTGTCCTAGGCTTCACCCAGCCCGAAATCATCACTTTTAGCCCTGACACCTCAGAGAGTAAGATCTCAAATGGGAAGGTAAAACAAGAAAAAGTAATAAATATTAAAAAGTTGCTTAGAAGCATGGAGGAGTAACACCAGCACCCAGCTGAGATCAGTTCAGCAGTATTTGGCAGAATTTTGGTTCAGCACATCATTAGATGTGTTATATTGAGTTTCTAGATGTGATTCTCAGTATATATTTTATATATATTTATTTCTATAGATGATTTTCCCAGCACTTCTGGAATCATTTACCCGCCAGCAGTGGACCTTGCTTCTCTGTTCAGGATCAAAACCAAAATGCTCTTTCCCCCCCAACAACACCTTTTCCTATAGAAATGAGCACAGCCCTGGATTTTCTCAAACCCAGAAGGGCAGCCTATTTAATCACTCATTTTCAATCTTTGAAGACCGGCATGAATAACACCATTGTTGCTCACGTATCAGTGCCCAACGCTAGGGTTACACTACTTTTGGAAATAAGTGGCCTTTGGATTGCCCCCTCCTAACAAGTATTGCCTTTGGATTTTTTAAAAGAAGGCACAACAACACAGGAAACAGGAGAAATTAATTTTGTGTCACTTTATCTTGCATTTGGAAGCAAAAAAATATGAATTTTGACCAGCTAGCAAAGAGGTAAGATAGATACTCCTTTTCCTCCACGTAAACAAAATACCTCCAGCCTTCCATTTGCACTATCTCCTTGCATTGATCAAGTCGAAGCTAACAATGGGAATACTGAAGGAATCCAGCGAGGAAACACAGAGCTATTGAGCTGCCACGGCCCCTATCGAGGATTCTATCAATCTTAATGTCCAACACCACATTCTTCCTCGCTTAGATTTCAGAGGATACCAGCAGAGGGTTGAGCAAATTTTATGTAATTGCTCTGCACTTCAGAGGGGACTGCATTTCACATCTGGCTACTTGACAAGGCTCACAGGCACCCATCTATGCCTTGTCCCACCATCAGGACACTCTCAAGCCAAGCAGCATTATTCAGCCTTTGGTTAGAATAGCCAGAAAAGATAAAAAGAAGAAGAAATGGAGGCACTGGAACAGGTTGCCCAGGGAAGTTGTTGATGCCCCATCCCTGGAAGTGTTTAAGGCCAGGTTGGATGGCGCTTGGAGCAACCTGCCCTAGGGAGAGGTGTCCCTGCCCATGGCAGGGGGGTTGGAACTTGATGATCTTTAAGGTCCCTTCCAACTCTGACCATTCTGTGACTCTAAATAATTAAAAACAAATAAAATAGGAGTGCACAGATCAATTCTTACAAGCACACTCGACTGGGTCTTTGAGCAAAACTCACTTAACTGATCGACACCTATAAATACCTCAAGGGTGGGTGTCAGGAGGATGGGGCCAGGCTTTTATCAGTGGTGCCCAGGGACAGGACAAGAGGAAACAGGCACAAACTTGACCATAAGAAGTTCCATCTCAACANTAGACTTCCTGACCAAGAGTCCCTCCCCAGCTCATGTCAACCAGCTCATCAGTGGGAGGACTAGAAGAAAAAAAAAGAAAAAAAGCAAAAAAAAAAAGCAAAAAAGAACCTTGCAAAGCCACTTTTCACTTGAGACAAATTACTCAAGTCTTTATTTGCGTTGAGAAATGCATGTTCATGCTAGTTTTCCTACTTGAGTTCAGCCAGGATTAGTCATAAGATTAAAACACTCAAAAAATAATAATAATCTGCTCCTTAATGCACTTTTGGCAGCTTTAGTGGTAAAACCACAGGGATTTATTAGCAATAGAAACAATTATAGTTTTATAGAAGTGTGCTCACTGACTCACAGCCTATTGACCAATATGAAAATTGGGGCTTTGGTATTTTTGGCCAGGCTTTTAAGGATATTGTAAAATTCCTCCAGAATATAGATGGCTTTTCAAAAGGCTGCCAAGTAAGGACTTTAAAATCTGACCCCGAGGAGCCTGTTGGTTTACTGAAGGTGAGAAGAAATTCAGCCCCCAACCTTCTTTCTCTTGTTTGGAAAGGATGCTTTGGTACTTCAGTGTCCCAGAAGTTAAATTTTTAACACCAGGAGTGGCTTACACAGTGACACAAAGCCGGCTGGGATGGCAAGGGTGCCCAGCTGGTTGCCCACCCTGGAACACATTCTCTCCTCACCACTCTTGGTGGTCAAGAACTGAGGTCAAGGCTGCTCACACAAGTAAATGTCAAAGTTTCAGGGGGCTAGATGCTTTCTAATATATCATCGTAGCATCTCCAGGATACATCAATTGTGTCCTTTACAGGAGAGCAATGATAGAAAGAATTAGTTGGGGAACAGCAATTAGAATTACCCAAACTTTCAAACCACTTGCTTCTGTGTTTGGTTTTATGTTTTACGATGGGCAAACCTTTTCCAGTGCTACTTTACTAGCCATGGCCAGAGGTCTAATTCCCAATTAATCCCAGGGAGATTCTTTTCAGTACATGAAGGGAGCCTCCAGGAGAGCTGGCGAGGGAGTCTTGGTCAGGGAGGGGAGGGACAGGACGAGGGGGGACAGTTTTAAATTGGAAGAGGGGAGATTTAGATGAGATCTTAGGAAGAAGTTCTTTGCTGTGAGGGTGGTGAGGCACTGGAATGGGTTGCCCGGAGAAGCTGTGGCTGTCCCAACCCTGGAGGGGTTCAAGGCCAGGCTGGATGGGGCTTGGAGCAACCTGCTCTGGTGGGAGGTGTCCCTGCCCAGGGCAGGGGGGTGGAACTGGATGATCTTTGAGGTCCCTTCCAAGTCTAACCATTCTATGATCAGGTGTTTAAATACCTGCTGGAAGCAGTTCTGGAGGGTAGGGGTGCAAGACACAGCTATATACAACTCGTGCTCGTATATTTTGCGATCTGGCTAAAAGCGACCAATAAATAACTAATAAGGCATCCTAAAAGTCAACGGCACAAAAGTGACATGATGGCTGGCACCTTGGAGAAGCAAATGGGACACAAAGATTATTGCTGCTTCAATGAGACCACACACAGATGTATTCTAGAGGGGTACTTCTTGGTTATAAATGAAAGCAAGTTATGAGAACATTAAAAAAAAATAAAAGGAATCATTTTTTTTCCCTACAAAGGGATTTTCCTGCACAACACTCATTTATAGTTTATTTTCTGAAAAAGTCTTCGGTTTTTTCTCAGACGGATCCTCTCACTTCACTTTGCGACTGACAGGGAAACCTGAGCATTTCTAGCCTGAGGCCCCACGTAAATTCTTCCCCCTTTGATAGATGTTTACCTCCAGCTTTTGGACAGGAAAAAAAAACACAACCCAGAATACAGTCCATATGTCCCACACTCCTTGTTGTCATATACAGCCATGGAAATAGCACCCACAGAGCCCAAAGCTGGCACCTGACAAAGACCTCTGTAGGTTTCAATTAAAGTTTAAGTAGATAGAAGCCACAGGTTCCCCTGAGGTTCATTAAAAGGGAAAAAGAAGTAATTATTAAAAAAATTAAAGTGGAATAATCAATCAATACCTGTAAATGAGGTACAGAAGTGAAGAGCAGTGGTGCTGGGGGATATGGTGTAGGGGAGAACTTTGTAGAGTAGGGTAGATGGTTGGACTTGATGATCCCAAGGGTCTCTTCCAATCCAGATGACTCTATGATTCTGGATGCCCCTATATCCCAGGAAGGCATGGGATGTTTAATGGGTACCACCGCTTGATCCTGCCCTCGCTGCCTGCCCAGAGTCAGGAGTAAAGGCAACGAGACACTGCAGCCAGGTCAGAGGAAGAAAAGAGATATTCCAAATGACATGAAGGTCAGCAGCAGCCTGGCTGTAAGTGGCAGCTTCTGCTGAGAAGAAATTCTAATAACACGTCTCAAAAAAAAAAGAAAACCAAAAAAGCATCTAAGGCAGCTTGTGACCAAGTACAAAGATTCTGCCCTCAACCCTTGTAAAGGAAGATGTCAGGGAGGAAAACCTTAGAAACACACTTTCAACACACACAGAGCCTTTGGTCTGAGCACAGGATTATCCTACAAAGGTTAAAGATTATATAATAAATAGATATATAAAGGTTAAGATTAATATATAATTATTAAATTAATAACGTAGGACCTAAACACCTTCTGTAAGACTGAAACCCAAAGGGAGCAGGACCCTGATGGTCATTAAAGCCAAACAGGTTTTGTCCTGTCCCCCCCACTCCAAATCCAGGCAGAGAGAAGCAGGGGGGTGGAGAAGGGTGTTTTTTATCCTCACTTTGCAGAGAGGGAAGGGAGACAAAGTCAGATGAAGTCATGCAAGGAACAAAGGAACCCACACGAGTTATTCCTCACATCCTAACTCTGTGCCAAGTCACAAGCCTTCAGCATCCTCATCAGAACAAAGAGAAAGCAGAAAACCACATGAATCTACAGGATGTCGTGGTTTCAGCAATATTTACCCCAAACCAGACTGACAGATGCCCCTTCCTCTCCCCCCAAAAAAATCTGTCTCAAACCAGGACAAGGAACCACATAAACATTTTGTGCCTTTGGTTTCTGGGTCTATTTTAGCTCACCTAAACACACCAGAATCTTTTCACCTCAATTATACTATAATATAATTTTACTATAAAATAGTATAAATTTATACTATAAAATTATAACTGTAAAATTATACTATAAATAGTATAATTTTACTATAAAATAGTAAAAAAACCCAACAGTAGACCACATGAGCTTCTGAATCTGAAATGCACTTTAGTTCATCAGATTATTCTTTTTATTCCCTATCACTAACATAATTCTCCCTGGTTTTTTAAAGTAAAATAACAAAAATCCCTTCCCACTGTAAATTCAGTCGCTATCACTATCTCCAAAATCATCTACCCGTGCTGGATTCATACCAGAGAGATTTACAGGACTTAATGGCAGCAAAGGGCTGGAGGTCAGTTGAGGGAGCTCTGAAATTACTTGCCTCAGGACAGCAAATTCCACAGCAGCCGCGGCAAAGCCCGGGTGTAATGAGGGCCTTGAACGTGCCGATGACAGACGGAGAGAAGGTCTGGTAGATGTGCAGTGCCAACTTCCTTGGATATGGAGTAATTCCCCTCTTGGTAACTCTTCTTCTCCAAGCTGGGTGTCTCAAGAAGCCCCACTTTCCCCTCACCCCACTCAAACGTCTGGTGCCACCTCAAACACCGTCACTGCTGCCACCGGGACGGATAAGCTCGTACCTCAACGTGAGGATTCTCTCTCAGGCTTCTCCACAAAGGTTTTAGGTTTCAAAATCAAATTTACACCCTGCAGTTACATGACGAATCGCTGAGCTGCTGCAACTGCGGTAACCGAGGCTGCTCTTTCATCCTCCCCTCTACAGAAGGTTTCCGCAAGTCAAGTTCCCTCATGCTGCTGCCCCTCTTTGCCTTTGCTTCCCCACGTTAACTCCCAGATTTCTTTGTAATTAGGGGATTACTCCCTTCTCCTCCCCTCCACGGGCTCGCTGTCTCACCACCCCTCCTTCTCTAGGATCACAGAATGGTCAGAGTTGGAAGGGACCTTAAAGATCATCCAGTTCCAACCCCCCTGCCCTGGGCAGGGACACCTCTCCCTAGAGCAGGTTGCTCCAAGCCCCATCCAACCTGGCCTTGAACCCCTCCAGGGATGGGGCAGCCACAGCTTCTCTGGGCAACCTGGGCCAGGGTCTCACCACCCTCACACCAAAGAATTTCTTCCCCACATCTCATCTCAGTCTTCCCTCTTTCAGTGTCAAACCATTACCCCTTGTCCTGTCACTCCACTTCCTGACCAAGAGTCCCTCCCCAGCTCTCCTGGAGCTCCCTTCAGATCCTGGAAGGCTGCTCCAAGGTCTCCCCAGAGCCTTCTCTTCTCCAGGCTGAACAGCCCAGCTCTCTCAGCCTGTCCTCACAGCAGAAGTGCTTCATTAAAGACAGATTCTCCAAACCAATGTGCTCTTGCAGGACTTCCCAGTTTCCCCACACTTAACTCCAGATTGTTTTTCAGCAAGAAAGAAGACAGTGAAGAAACGTTCTCCGGTGAAAGATATCACCAGCTCTCCTGACGATCCAGGGGACAATCAGGCTTGGGGGGATATGGCAGGGGGGTTGGAACTTGATGATCTTTAAGGTCCCTTCCAACTCTGACCATTCTATGATTCTATATTTGACAATTAATCTATGATGCTCCACAGAGCTCTCACCTCCCCAACATCACACATAACCTTCCCACTGGGATCACTTCTGTACCAATGAATATACAAAAAGACGGGGGAAAGCATTTAGTATTGACTTTTTTTGGTTATTTTACCAAAAGAAAATAAAAATACACTTCCTGTAGAGCCACAAAACCTCCTTACACTTCCCACCTACACAAGAAGCTGCAGAATATTTTTAGGATAGCTTTCTATAAGTTTAATAAGCTCATATGGAGTCATTTTGGAAGCACCAGCTGTAAGAGAGCTAGCACGATAAATCGTTGAATCCTCTCTAATTTGCTTTTGGCTTTTATAAACCAAAAGATTATTAATTTTTTTTCAACAGAAGAGCATTCTCAGTAGCTCTCCTTTGCCCACAACCACCTACAAATTCCTAGCAGCTTTCTAAGGCTTCCCAGTGCTTTAAAAGTAATGGGCAGAACCCAGTTACATGATAGAAATGGAAAAGGCACCTTATGCTGACAAAGAAATGCAAGGAAGGGATTTCCACTTGGCTGGAATGACTCAGGAGCTTCCCAGGATGGAACCACGAGAAAGATAGAGAAGATAAATAAATAAAATGCCCAGTTTTTAAGCAGAGCAGACACTCTCTCAACTCAATCCTTAACAAATTCCTGTTATCATACTGTATTTTTTACCTAAATCCAAAGAACACCTTGAAACCATGCTCCACAGAAGGGAACACAAACTGGAGTTGAGTGAAAGTGCATTTTTTAACCTTTTCTGACCTGCACATCCCTCAAAGTTCCCTAAAAGGGAGACCACCTCTAGGTCTAATGTGAACCAACCAGAAATAACTCTTTCTAATGGAAAGGAGGGAAGGGCAGATTCCCTTCCAGCGCATCCTTTAGAGGACCCACAGACGCCTCAAGTTTCAGTCTACAGCCACAGGCTGAGACCCATCTTTCATCCCAAAAAGGCCAACGCAACATTTTTCTGGAGATTCTTTTCATTTCATACAATCATAGAATGGTCAGAGTTGGAAGGGACCTTAGAGATCATCAAGTTCCAACCCCCCTGCCATGGGCAGGGACACCTCTCCCTAGAGCAGGTTGCTCCGAGCCCCATCCAACCTGGCCTTAAACACTTCCAGGGATGGGGCACCAACAACTTCCCTGGGCAACCTGTTCCTAGGCAACCATTTCCTGTCTGGCCTCAGAGAATTTAATAGAATGGTGTTAGGAAAAACAACTGTAAGAAAAGAGAACACTTGAATTAAGAAAAAGAAAGGCCCTGAAATGAAATGACAAACGTCATGGATCCTGACATTCCTTATGAACTCAAAACTTCTCAGGGACGTTCCCAGGGTTAAGAAGGACCTCCAACAAGTACTGATCCTGGGAGCTTTCACTGGTCTTCCAAGTTTCAGATACAGAAACTG
Organism: Thinocorus orbignyianus; assembly: GCA_013400375.1. Taxonomy (NCBI): domain Eukaryota; kingdom Metazoa; phylum Chordata; class Aves; order Ciconiiformes; family Thinocoridae; genus Thinocorus; species Thinocorus orbignyianus. The sequence continues at coordinate 27,717 of VXBW01007585.1, forward strand.
GAAACACAGCTATTGGCAGACACAGGCACAGAAACCCGATGGTCTGACACACACAACCTATCCTAGTAACAAAATTTTACTGATTCCTTACTATTTTCCCTTAATTTAAAATTAGGGGGCCAAAGCACACTCAAACACACGTTAAGACAATGTAAATCTTCATCAACGATGCCGAGCTGCCAAATACTTCAAGGTATGCACATCTACAAACTCATATTTTTCAAACAGCCCAAAGCCTGGGCCAGTCTCTGCTGCCTTCACGCTCCTTTCAATCGAGCTTTTCAGATTTGATTTAAAGGGGAGCAGAATTTCAGCTGCTGAAAACCCTGAGAACTGGAGGCACACAAAGGTGATTTAAAGCCTTCAGTCATTAGTAACTCTTAATGGTGTAAGGGAAAAGTAAAACAACTGCGTGTCAAGACCGAGTCTGGGATCTCTTGACATGTCTTCTGAGCGTAAATGGAATACTTATTTATAGCTGCAATAACAGAGAAGGCTGGTTCTGGAAATAATTCACAAAGAGAAAGGAATAAATCGCCAGCTGAATGTCACTCCCCCCAGCACTGCTGATTTTTGGCAGTGAGGGCAGAAGTTATATTAGATTTATACTCCTTTAAAACCAGAAAAAACTTTGAAACTGAGTTTAGCCAAAGCCCTTGCTGAACGAACAGAAGGAAGTTGCAGAGAGATGGAGACTTTTCCCCCTGATGGATGAAGCCCCACCAAAACCACGGCATTCTGGGGTCTTAGAATCGTAGAATGGTTAGAGTTGGAAGGGACCTTAAAGATGATCCAGTTCCAACCCCCCTGCCCTGGGCAGGGACCCCTCCCACCACACCAGGTTGCTCCAAGCCCCATCCAGCCTGGCCTTGAACCCCTCCAGGGATGGGGCAGCCACAGCTTCTCTGGGCAACCTGGGCCAGGGTCTCACCACCCTCACACCAAAGAATTTCTTCCTAATATCCAATCTAAATCTCCCCTCTTCCAATTTAGAACCGTTAACATGATGAGAATGAGGAGATGTTCCCCAAAACCACTAAGCCATCAAGGATCACACAGGTGGGAAGAGTTATTTCAGCCCAGGGATTATAACAACACAACATTCCTTCCAAAGCCAACAGCTTCCCTTTGAACAGCTGGTACTTGGATTTCTGAAGAATCCAGTAAAAAAAAAATCCTGTGAGAAGCCAAAGCCCAAAGAGCAGAGGACACTTTGGTTTGGAAAGAGTCAGGGAAGTTGTTGATGCCCCATCCCTGGAAGTGTTTAAGGCCAGGCTGGATGGGGCTTGGAGCAACCTGCTCTAGGGAGAGGTGTCCCTGCCCATGGCAGGGGGGTTGGAACTTGATGATCTTGAAGGTCCCTTCCAACTCTAACCATTCTAGGATTCTAATAGGCATTATCTGCTCCTGAGAACTTGATGGGGGTTCCTGAAATTTTAGAAAACTTCCTTGTGGGGAACAAGATATGATAATTTTACTGACAAGCTAATGAACAACCATAAATGACAACACAACAGAAGAGCTTACTAGGAAAACATAGTTTCTGTGAATAGGATTTTTGCTGTTTTTATAACAACAAACTTGACCAAATGCCAAACACACACACACAACAACCAGGCAGGGCAACTGCCCTCCTGAGCCAAATGGTGATCCTCAGACCTGGCAATTCATCCAGGCAAAGTCCCAAGGCATCAATTAAGCCATCCCTAAAGCCTTACTTGACAACTTCAGAAGGTATGAAGTGATTCATAGACCCAGAGCAGGCTTGCTTTATGTAAAATAAAGTATTCATTATGGAGGAGATAACACAGCTTTCATTTCCTACTTCAGTGTCTTATCTGGGAATATATTAGAATCTTTTGCATACCTACATTTCTTTTTTCAAAAGAAAAGAAAGGAAAAAATAGGAGTTTTATTCTCCCCACTACTCCGTGGCCCCAACAGAGGATGGAAATGAACCATCAGCAGGAGCAATTTCTCTGATCTCCACCAATTCAGGTCCCACATTCTCCACTAAAGGAAAGGAATTTTCATTAAAAAAAAACACCACAAAACCAACCCCAAAACAAAAACCAGCCCCCAAAACCCTGAAACCAAACTAGCCAACTAAAATTCCCACCTCCAAAAAATCCCCAAAACATCATAAAACCCCCCAGCTATGTTCTGTTCTGACTCAAGAATAAAGAGGGGGAAAAAAAAAAAGGAAAAAATTAATTCCAGGAATTCCTTCTTACTGACAACTTCCACGGGCTGCTTTCCAGACTGGAGGAACGATGTCCCAGTTCAGGGGGGGTGGGCTCTGCAGGGAAAACTCATTAATATCATGTTCTCCATGAGATGTTCCTTAAAAATGTGATTTACTGCCAACAGGAGCTGACTAACTCTGCCTGACAACTGCCCTCTCAGGCTACAGGAAAGCATCCGCCCTCTGCACAGATCTTAATTAATACTAATGAATTATCTACTTTCAATTAGTCAGGATTGAACTCCAGTACCGGACAACATCTTCCCAGATTCTGCCAAAAGGCACCTTTCCTTTTTACTGGAAGTTTACTGGCATTCAGAGAAGAAACAATATGGAAATATTCTTGCAGCTACACAGGTTTATCTCCGCTGCTGAGTCTGGCAAAAGAAAATTTCATGGATGTTATCTCATCAGGAGATAGAACAGGCAAAGCAAGTGAATGGGCATTATTCCAGGGGTTTTTTAAGTGCTAAGTACATTTCTTCTGTTGCTGAATCCACTTTATATTTCATGTATCAGGTGTTTAACACTGGAGGCAAGTCCTTTAAAGTATTTGCCCTCCACACGGCAAGTAACACTCAATTTTAATATCTATATTTTAAATGACTGCACACCTTTGGATCCTTGAGTTTAAACCACCTCACCATCCCACAGGCACCAAAACCCCCTTACTTTGAAACCTGAGTTTCAAAATAAGTTGAGTTTCAAAATAAACTTGAGTGGCAGAGAAGTTTGAGAAGAGTAAAAGAGCTTCGAGAGGTCCCAGGTCCAAGGGGAGCACCTGGAGATGTGGTCACACCACCACTTCCACATGGTCCTCAGGACCAGGCTGCTCCCTCCAGAACCTGGTGATGAAACCCAAGAGGAGAGAGGGAGAGATTAACCACGTTCTCCTCATCTTCATCAGTTCCATATGGTTATCCCCAACACTTTAAGAAGAAAGCAAGCATTTTTAAGAGGGACTCTTTGTCAGGAAGTGTAGTGACAGGACAAAGGGTAATGGTTTTAAATTGGAAGAGGGGAGATTTAGATGAGATATTAGGAAGAACTTCTTTGGTGTGAGGGTGGTGAGGCACTGGAACAGGTTGCCCAGGGAAGTTGTTGATGCCCCATCCCTGGAGGGGTTCAAGGCCAGGCTGGATGGGGCTTGGAGCAACCTGGTGTAGTAGGAGGTGTCCCTGCCCAGGGCAGGGGGCTGGAACTCGATGATCTTTAAGGTCCCTTCCAACTCTGACCATTCTGTGATTCTATGAAAAGCATGGAGGGAGAACTCTTGCATCACAGGAGAACCAGGAATCACTTCCAATGAGGTTCCAAACCCACCTACGTGGGAGCTCATCGTTAGTCACCGCCGATCAAGGTCAGGTGGGGACACATTGGATGACTCCTGGCTGATTTCACCTGTATCTCCTGAAAGCACTGGAGGAAACAAGATCACCAGGAGATTATTTGGGCAGAGCTGCTGTGCCACTGCCCAGCAACCTCCCTGCATCAGCACTAATTTGCTCATGAAGATGAGTCCTGACAAATAATACAGGAACCAGTAGGTGGGATGGGATTAATGGGGACATCGGAGGGGACTGTGACACCGAACAGCACCCAGGACTCACTGTGCCTGCTCTGATGATACACCCTTCCCTCAGCTAGTTAAAAACTAGGCCTAAAGCACAGCACTGGTTTAAAAGTTTCAGGCCACTCTGTAATGACAATCCACAAATCCTTATGGAATAACCAGAGCAGAAAACAATGACCAAAATGCTAAAATTCAGTATTTTTAGCCAGTCTTTGCTTGACTCCCTTACTTTTTCCTATACGACTTGTGCTCATCATCTTACATCTCACTCTAGTCTCCAAAAACCAAGCCTATTTGCTCCTAGGAGTTTCCAAAACAGGAATTTACCCACTCCAGGGTGCAACCCCAGCGTGAGGATCCCCCCAGTTGCAGATGAAGCCCCAACAAAAACATCTGCAGAGCCAAAATGCTCTTAGCCTCTTCCTTCCGCACAGATTTTGGTCTTTTTCCTATCTTTCAGCAACCCAGGGTCTTGATATTTTTGATATTCTATCTCCCTCAAATGGTTTAGGACCCCCCTGCTTTTTACAGCAGGAAATAAATAAGTAAATAAAATAGTAAAGTATCACTCTAAATACCTGTAGAACAAAAGAGCTGAGAAAAGGCAGCTCTGGAAGGAGGATAATACATTCCCAACTTCTCAAGGGGTAAAACTCAGCAAAAATACTCCAAGGACCTCTTTGGGATGACTTAGTTAATGAACACATGCTTAGTTAATAAAGAAACACTTGGCTATGACCACAGCTTGGAGCCCACACTCATTCTTCCCGCTGCTAAGGACCAATTTTCAGATTTCATATTCCTTCACAAATTAAAATTGAACCTTTGGGGATCAACTGTTTCCCTCCTTCAATTCGCATAGGTGCAACCCGGGACTCTGCTCTTCACAAATTCTGTGAATCCAAGCTAAAAGGGATTCAGAAAGTCCTAAAAATCAGTAAGGACACACCACTTCTAACAAGTTTCTGGGATGCAGCCACGTGCAAGGGTTTTTTTCTGATTTTTTCAAGGTGGGAGGAACACACAATGGGATCTGTGAGACTGAAAACCATGAAGAAACACCACAAGAAGTCACACATCCTTTCTTAGGAAGAAGTTCTTTGGTGTGAGGGTGGTGAGGCACTGGAACAGGTTGCCCAGGGAAGTTGTTGATGCCCCATCCCTGGAAGTGTTTAAGGCCAGGCTGGATGGGGCTTGGAGCAACCTGCTCTAGGGAGAGGTGTCCCTGGCCAGGGCAGGGGGGTTGGAACTTGATGATCTTTAAGGTCCCTTCCAACTCTGACCATTCTATGATTCTATGATTTTGTAGAAGTCCAGTGAAAATCATCAGTGAATTTGTCATTCAGTTATTTTTCACCCAATTTAATGTCCCGTTTATCCCGCCTCCACTCACAGATGTATTTTCTCCTCACTATGGCTCATTTTGCCCTGGCATTCCCACCTCATCACCCTGGTTACGGTGGCACAGGATAAGAAGAACCAAAACACTAAGACAGGAACAAATTAACACAAACAAACTGTACAACGTGCCCTTTAAACCCCTCTTTAACAGCATGACCTTCCTTCTTGCATCAATCTATTCCATAGAATCATAGAATGGTCAGAGTTGGAAGGGACCTTCAAGATCATCAAGTTCCAACCCCCCTGCCATGGGCAGGGACACCTCTCCCTAGAGCAGGTTGCTCCAAGCCCCATCCAGCCTGGCCTTAAGCACTTCCAGGGATGGGGCATCAACAACTTCCCTGGGCAACCTGTTCCAGTGCCTCACCACCCTCACAGGAAAGAACGTCTTCCTAAGATCTCATCAAAAAATTATCATCAAACACCTTCTTCAACAGATTTTAAAAATGACCTTACAACATCGTNCATCATCAAACACCTATGGTTTTCCCTTCTTCAACAGATATTAAAAATGACCTTACAACATCGTCAGGAAATTGAAGCAATCTAAAGCAACAAGTTATGACTGCAAAAAATATTCATTCATGCATTCTCTTCAAGCCTCCCCCCCAAAACTTACAGCTCTTTTTCTGCATCTTCACGATTTCTTCAAGGCAGGAGCAGAAGAGATGACAGCAGAGGCTCACACAAAGAAAATAGAGAGACAAATAAAACACAAATAAACCAGCTAAAACACAGGACACATCACCCTGACAAAGAGAGTGAGAAATATCCTCTCCCCCCAGCTCTGCTCCCTTTAAGAGAGGGCTGCTGGCCTCATTATCCTAATTGGAAACACCTGTAATTACCCAGCCCTTTAAAATCAGGCACTTCTTGCAGGGTTTCTTCTAGAGTCAAGAGATGTTAAAGAAACATCTTCTCCAGAAATGGCTCTGGGCTCTGAAGTAGTTAGATTTTGGGGTTTTTAAAGTCTTCATCTTCTTTTGATGTTATTAGCTACACAAAACCCCCAAACCAGTGGTTTTATCCCTGATTAAATGAGCTGACCATGCGCTGCTCCTTTCCTTAATTTGGAATTATAACCTGCACCTGGGCTTCAGTTTTTCTGGTGAGTGGAGAGGCTGGAGCAGGAGCACATTTCTCACTTTGAAACCTTTTTGATTAAATGTAGTACTAAAAAAATCCCTATTTCTTCTTAAAATTCCACTTTCTCCCTGAAAATTACTAACAACACAGCGATTTCATTTTCAGATTTTCATTTTCAGCTGAAACCTAGTTTTCTTCTTGCCTTTTCAAATGCTCTCGGGCTCAGCACATCTCCATCAGGATAAATGACCCTCCAAGAGGGAAGGGCTGGCATCCAGGAAGAATCCTAAAGCTGCTGCTGGTAAAAGTCAAAGCAGAAGATATTATAAAGCACACTGAAGCCACGGCAGAGCTCCATTTAAACTAAAATCCCTAAAAAAATTTGGATTTATGCTTCCTGGGGAAAATGTAATCTCCACCCCATGCAAAATTTGATGAAGCTGGAACCAACTGGGAAAGTCAAAATCCCACCCCAAGACCCCTCTCCAGCCCCAGGACTCTACTTAACAAACTGAATAAATTACAAAGTAGATTTTCTTCAACCCAAATCAAGAAAGGACAGAAGAAAGGAGAAGAGAAGGCTCCGGGGAGACCTGCGAGCAGCCTCCCAGGATCTGCAGGGAGCTCCAGGAGAGCTGGGGAGAGGGACTCTTGGTCAGGAAGTCTAGTGACAGAACGAGGGGGAATGGTTTTAAATTGGAAGAGGGGAGATTTAGATGAGATCTTAGGAAGAAGTTCTTTGGTGTGAGGGTGGTGAGGCACTGGAACAGGTTGCCCAGGGAAGCTGTTGATGCCCCATCCCTGGAAGTGTTTAAGGCCAGGCTGGATGGGGCTTGGAGCAACCTGCTCTAGGGAGAGGTGTCCCTGCCCAGGGCAGGGGGGTTGGAACTTGATGATCTTGAAGGTCCCTTCCAACTCTGACCATTCTATGATTCTATGAATCTTCCTCATAACAGGCCTTGGTGTCTTCAGAAGCGAAAGGCTTTTTGTCTTTTTCACCACAAACGTTTTCCACCAGCGAATATTTTGAAGATTTGTTTTAATTAAAAAGTGCCATCTCTGGAGGAGATTTAAAACAGTAACACAGCTGTAAGAAAGCATCATACAAACCAACACTGATTAGAGGAGAAGTTTTTTTTAAAAATAAATCTTCTATAGACTGTCCAGTGCAATGTTAAAAACAAGAAATGGAAAATAGAATCTGGGCCCAAATTTTTCAAAGCTGCATAACGATGATGTCCAGAGGTCTGGGACATCCAACAGTGCTGAATTACGAGCTGAAGATCCACCAAGGAGAGTAACATTTCTGGGAGAAACTTCTGCAGATCAAGAGGAAACGCAGAAGGCTTCTCTCCTTATTTACAACGTGGCTGCTCGACTGCAGTTGCAATTTCAAAGTCATGGCACCACCCACCACTTTGAAGAATAACACAAAAGTTTAGTTCTATTGCAAGAAAATAATCCCTTTGTGGGGGAAGAATTCAGGACATGGAACTGTTGGAACAGGTCAACACAGGGCCACCAAGATGATCAGAGGGCTGGAGCAGCTCTGCTGTGAGGACAGGCTGAGAGAGCTGGGGCTGTTCAGCCTGGAGAAGAGAAGGCTCCCGGGAGACCTTGGAGCAGCCTTCCAGGATCTTGAAGGGAGCTCCAGGAGAGCTGGGGAGGGACTCTTGGTCAGGAAGTCTAGTGACAGGACGAGGGGGAATGGTTTTAAATTGGAAGAGGGGAGATTGAGATGAGATCTTAGGAAGAAGTTCTTTGGTGTGAGGGTGGTGAGGCACTGGAACAGGTTGCCCAGGGAAGTTGTTGATGCCCCATCCCTGGAAGTGTTTAAGGCCAGGCTGGATGGGGCTTGGAGCAACCTGCTCTAGGGAGAGGTGTCCCTGCCCATGGCAGGGGGGTTGGAACTTGATGATCTTGAAGGTCCCTTCCAGCTCTGACCATTCTATGATTCTATGATTTAGGTGCCCACACAGTTCACCATGTTTACACAGAAATTCTACATAATTTCACACTGTTTTATGTGTAAATGTGAGGCCACATTTTTACAGAAAAGAAAGATCTAACTATTATTTTGTATTATTTCCAGCAGAAATGATAGCTGTGATCAAAACAGAAAGAATATTCTCTCATACATGTTCTCTATGAAAACCCATAACTAATGAGAAGCTTAAATACAACTGTTACTCCCTGTTATTTATGCACAATGAAAAGCAGCCTAAGAACAGTCTCCATGGAGATACTTGTTGGTGCATTGTCCATCAAAAGTTCCTTCTCATCTCACCTGGGAAAATGATTGTCTACAGACACTTTTTTCTCTCCAAAAACCACGCTGAGTGCATGTAGTGTCATCATCAAACAGTGAATTATAGCAACTTGAGTTACTATAGTCAACCAGTGGGTGGCTGTGGTTGGTTTCTTTCTGTTTTTTAAATTCTGCAGGTCATCTGGAGCATCTTCACCAAAACATCCAAGGAGTTGGACACTTGTCTTTCCACCATCCCCTTAAATTTTAGGTAATTAAGGCGTAGCGGTGATTTGTCCTTGCATATATTGAAACAACATGAAACTCAGGGTTCCTCAAGGCCTGTAGAAAGGTGGATTTTCTCAGGAAGGTGTCAGGGGAGGACAATGCATCAGGATAAGGTGACCACCAGGACTGACAGGAGAAGGGCAATGCTGACTGTCCACCTGTTGCCATTTGAGGTTCTCCGGGCGTGCAAGACGGCGAACACGGCGTTGGTGTGGTTGGTTGGTATCTCCACGTTGCAAATCATGCCCTCACAGCAGGACACACACTCCTGTTGGGGAAAAATACAAAGGTCACTGAGAGATGCACACATTTTTTGATTGATCTTAAAGGTTGTATCTACTACAGCTTCTCATCCTGGAGTAACTCATCCTCTAGTGGCTTGGGAACCATGATGTGTTATGATACACCCCACATCAGCTCTGCTAATTTAGTGGAAAATAGAGGAAGCTTTCCACCACTTTCCCCTTCTGACACGAGCTAAAAACACAAGTTTCCACGTTTCAAATTTCACCTAAAAAGCCCTGACTGTCAAATTTCTGTTCCCATTTATCTTTCCACCCAAGTTTTTGTCTTCAGTGCAGGCTTTGCTGAACTTCACACTCACTTTTCCAGTTTTCTAGTGCCACAGACCACTGAGGGACTCTGAAAATAGCTCTCCTTACTCGACACTCCTTACTGGGAAAGCCAAGAGAAAGCCAATTTTTATCTAATCCAAAGACATGAGAACTCTTATAAGATAAATTTAAGGTCCCTTCCAACTCTAACCATTCTATGATTCTATAAAATGCAGCAGAAGGCAGGCTCCATGGTCATTTCATGCCCACAGTCCTCCAAAACCTGTTGGAATCAATGGAAGTTGATTCAAATAACATCCAGATATTTTTTGACATTTAACATGGATGTTGTCTGCTTCATCTCTGGTGTCTGAAATCTTTCAAGGCAAAAATAACATAACTTTCTCAACTATTAAAGAAATAAGGGATAATTCTTTACTGTAGTGAATAATATATTGATTATTAAGAATAAACTCTTACTCAACATCCCAAAGGATCACATAACGCAGCAGTTCTACCTTTCTGTCATGGAACAAAACCTCATTGAATGGTTCAAGTTGGAAGGAACCTCCAGGATCAACCAGTCCACCCCCCCTGCCCTGGGCAGGGACACCTCCCACCACACCAGGTTGCTCCAAGTCCCATCCAGCCTGGCCTTGAACCCCTCCAGGGATGGGGCAGCCACAGCTTCTCTGGGCAACCTGGGCCAGGGTCTCACCACCCTCACACCAAAGAACTTCTTCCTAAGATCTCATCTATATCTCCCCTCTTCCAATTTAAAACCATTCCCCCTCGTCCTGTCACTAGACTTCCTGACCAAGAGTCCCTCCCCAGCTTTTCTGGAGCCCCTTGAAGGACTGGAAGGGGCTCTGAGGTCTCCCCAGAGCCTTCTCTTCTCCAGCCCCTTCCAGCCCCTCCTCACTTGTATCAGGGGAGACCTGAGAGCAGCCTTCCAGGATCTGAAGGGAGCTCCAGGAGAGCTGGGGAGGGACTCTTGGTCAGGAAGTCTAGTGACAGGACGAGGGGGAATGGTTTTAAATTGGCAGAGGGGAGATTTAGATGAGATCTTAGGAAGAAGTTCTTTGGTGTGAGGGTGGTGAGGCACTGGAACAAGTTGCCCAGGGAAGTTGTTGATGCCCCATCCCTGGAAGTGTTTAAGGCCAGGCTGGATGGGGCTTGGAGCAACCTGCTGTAGGGAGAGGTGTCCCTGCCCAGGGCAGGGGGGTTGGAACTGGATGACCTCTAAGGTCCCTTCCAACTCTGACCAACCATCTCCCTCATGCTCCTCCCTCAGTTGTATCTCTCTTAAGAACGTGGCTCTTCTTGGACAAACACAGCCTGGCTTTGTGTCCTGTGCAGTGTTACCCAAGCCGTGCTATGCTGTGCAGAGACAGGACTGGACAGGAAAAACAAGTACTGGAACACAACCCTCAAACCCAACCTGCTGCTCTGACAGAAGGAGTGGTGCTTACTGTGTGGCCACTTTCCCTGTGGTGGTGGCAGCCTACGAAGTGGCATTCCTCTCCAGTAGCACATTTTTTGGTGACTGATGTACTCTTCCCATGGTCCGTGAAGAGGTGGACTGTCAAACAGTACTGCGTACCTACAAAATAAATTGACAAATGTTCATTCACAAAAAAGTATGCCTTCTTTCACAGGGTCTCAAAAAAACTTACTTAAAAACACCGTGTAGCAGTAAATTCCCAGAAAAATTACTCATTTTGGCTCTAACAAAGCTATTTTTCAACTTGATCAAAGTCCCATTTAGCAAGAAATTAATTAGTGATGAAATCTTAAGTTCAACTGACCAGTCAGACCTTCATAAAGGGCTTAAACTCTCATTTAAACTGCCACTCAGCACTATCATCTACACATTTATCATCCATTCTCTGCTCTTTTTTTTCTTTTGCAGCACATTCTTGCTGGCTTTGTTTCTGACACGTTTCCTCGTTCCTCTAGTTCGTGTCTTCCCTTTTCCCACTGTTACTGAGCGTACCACTGCCAAGAAAAATGAGGAAACATATTTCCATTCTTTTTTAATGTATCCATCATCCTCTCACACAAGTATGATCCCCAGTCATTCAGGTCTTGCTGCTCACACGTCAGCCTAGAGCACAGAGACCATTATACCTCAGGATGGTATCCAAACAGAAGGGGTAAGGCTACGAAGGCAATTCTTAGGTTCTTTGGAACTTAAACCTTTAGAATTAATTCCTGGGAAGCACAAAACTATATGTACACACATAGATAATCAATCAATATATTACAGAATGGATAGAGTTGGAAGGGACCTTTTTTTATATTAAACATGGATGTTGTCTGCTTCATCTCTGGTGTCTGAAATCTTTCAAAGTAAAAATAACACAACTTTTTCAACTGTTAAAGAAATAAGGGATAATGTTTTACTGCAGTGAATCATATATTGGTGAGATACACTTGTTTATTAAGAATAAACTTTTACCCAGCATCCCAAGGATCACAGAATGCAGCAGTTCTACCTTTTTTGTCATGGAACAAAACCTCACTGAATGGTTCAAGTTGGAAGGAACCTCCTGGATCATCCACTTCCAACCCCCCTGCCCTGGGCAGGGACACCTCTCTCTAGAGCAGGTTGCTCCAAGCCCCATCCAGCCTGGCCTTAAACACTTCCAGGGATAGGGTATACATATAAAAAGACATAATATATCTTATAATATAGTATATAAAGTAAGATATTATCAATATCTTATTAATGTATTAATAATGTTCTGTAACACCTTGTATAAAATGTCTTATTCATACATATAAATAATTTTTCCCTCTTGCTTCCTGCTCTGAAATGGTCAAAACGTTCAGCTCAGCAGAAATGATTCAGTATTACTAACAACACAACTGTGTTGGCACGTTAATCCTATTCAGTTAGAATTCTCCCAGATGGCTGAGTCAGGGGAGAAACAAATCCAACTGAGTCAGGGGAGAAAGAAGCTGAACTATCACAAAGAATCTCCCTTGGTAGGGATGCACTCACTTTCAGGACACCACCTGTCTTCAGCCCATCTGTTGCAGTTGTAGTTGTCCACCGCGTTGTCGCAGGTAAAGCACTTGAAACTGTTTGGAAATGGAGTGGCTTTAAAAAGCATTAAAATAGTAAGTTTGGAAGTATTAAGAAGGAAAAAAAACTAGTCAAAATAATACTGTAAATGTACATCTATACTCACAAAAACATAATGTATATGTTTACATATTTTCAGTGCTATATCACCGGCAGACAAATCAAACCTCTGCAACAAGTTTTGTAGGAAGCTTTTTTTACATTTATAACTGGTTTTGCTAAGCCTGAACTTTAAACCACCTCCTCCCCTTTTTCCATTCTCTCCCAAGCCAAAACACCATTCAAGCCGTGGTGGGAAAAAACAGGGAAGAGAGAACACCTCAGATCCACACACACGGCAGCACACCCGCGTGTGTGTTTGTACAGACACTCAAATACAATCTACATTCAAATGGCTTTTCATCCCTTTGATGCAAGCAAAAAAACCCCACATCTTCAAAACCCAAGCTTCAGATCTTGATCTCCAGGCTCTGTGGAAGCCTGAACTCTTTGACAAAGGGATCCAGAGAGCCTTTTTTAAATCTCCTTTCCATTTTATAAATGTATAAATTATTTTAAGCTGTGCATTTCCCTGGATGCACACACATTCCTATTTTATCTGTCTCGACTGTTTCAATGATAGCTATCATGAAAATCCTCTCCCCTGAAACGAAGGGATAGAGCACTCCTGATGCTAGATAAGAGGCAAAAAAATGATGCTATTAGTGACAACTGGCTTCACAGGTCTCTCAAGGTTTTTAATTACCTTCAGTCTGAATTAATTGCATACCTCACACCTATTCTTTGCCTCACAAAAACCCCGACACCATAAAAGACAAAACCCTCTGTTCTGTGTTATTTATGAGCAACCCCAGTGCATCATTTCCTCTGCTGGAAGACATTTCAGAGAGAGAAAAATGTAATAAAAGCACTTAAAATGTGAAGACTGCTGCCTGCACGCACTCTTTCATTTAGAATTGTTTGTTTTCATGAAGCCAACTTATAAAATCCCAGAAACAAACTAAACTGCTCTGGGTTACCAGGCAGAAGTTTTATTTGTATTCATGTCTGAAGAAGTAAAACACCTAAAAAACCCAAAGGACTGAAAGAATATGGCAATTAAGGAAAATGTTAAGCTCTAATTGCAGCCACAAGAGAAAAAAAAAATAGAGTGTAACCATCTACTTACGGTCTAGTGGAGGTCTCACGTTGTAAAAGTTGATGTTTTCAGCTGAAACCCAATTTCCTGACAGGGTGAGGAAGGGAAGAAAGGCTCCAGCCAGCATGTGACAGAGCAACAACATGCTGAGTGTTATCAGCCACGGGCAGCAACACTCCCAGGCCTGGGGAAGAAAGGGAATGCATTATTTAGGGGGAATTCATAAAGAAGCAGGCAGGTAGGACAGTAAGTTTCCTACAAACTGCTTTGGGAACCTGGAAATTCAGCCCGTGAGGACGGCTAAAGCAAGCAGGCAGGAAGGATGAACAATGCAAAGCTGGGCAGTTACTGCCTTCTGCTGGCCAAGAACCCACACAAAGCACTTCACGTTTCCACAAATGTGAAAAAAAGTTATTTCTTTCATCTATGTGTCCTTCCAAACAATGTCAATCTCACAGGTTCCTTGTAAGAATTCCTAAAAATCAACACCAAAACAGAGCTCGTTTATGTACCACTTAAAAGAGGGGATTACAGTGCCAGTAAAGGAAGCAAAGTGCAGAAACACATCATTTTGGACACCAACAGCCTAGAAGCCAAGACCAGTTCCTCATCTGATATATATCAATGTATGTCTAGTGACCTCAGACAAATTCTAAGCATACTTATCAGTGGCACTGCATTAAAGAGCATGATTGTAAATCAGATTTATTTCTTTTTAAGGTGCATACAAAAGAAGATGCCTGGTGGTGCTACACAGGTTTTGGAGAACTGTGAAACAGAACACTCAGAGGGATGAGATGCAGGTTTTAGGTGCGATTTGCACATTTACTTGCAGCCCTAACTCAATATTCTGGGTATTTTGGTGAGGGTTTCTAGGGAAGAACATATCACTGAGGACATTGGTCAGTTTGGTATGTAGATGTGCACACACATGTAGAATCATAGCATCACAGAATGGTCAGAGTTGGAAGGGACCTTCAAGATCATCAAGTTCCAACCCCCCTGCCCTGGGCAGGGACACCTCTCCCTAGAGCAGGTTGCTCCAAGCCCCATCCAGCCTGGCCTTAAACACTTTCAGGGATGGGGCATCAACAACTTCCCTGAGCAACCTGTTTCAGTGCCTCACCACCCTCACACCAAAGAACTTCTTCCTTATATCTAATCTAAACTTCTTCCTAATACCTAATCTCAGTCTCCCCTCCCAGTTTAAAACCATTATCCCTCGTCCTGTCACTAGACTTCCTGACCAAGAGTCCCTCTCCAGCTCTCCTGGAGCTCCCTTCAGATCCTGGAAGGCTGCTCTCAGGTCTCCCCGGAGCCTTCTCTTCTCCAGGCTGAACAGCCCCAGCTCTCTCAGCCTGTCCTCACAGCAGAGCTGCTCCAGCCCTCTGAGCATCTTGGTGGCCCTGCGCTGGACCTGTTCCAACAGTTCCATGTCCTTTCTGTGTTGAGGACTCCAGAGCTGGACACAGGACTCCAGGTGGGGTCTCAGGAGCACAGAGCAGAGGGGGAGAATCCCCTCCCTGGCCCTGCTGCTCACGCTTCTCTTGCTGCAGCCCAGGCTGGGGTTGGTTTCTGGGCTGCCAGCGCGCACTGCCGGCTCATGGGGAGCTTCTCATCCAGGAGCACTCCCAAGCCCTACACGCAGGTGTGCAGGGCAAACTGCAGTGATAGTGGAGCCCCGGTTCAGATACTAAAAAGCAGGATGGGAGGAAATGGCCCTCTGCCCATGCAAATTCCCAGCAGGAGAAACCAGCTGGAGTGGAGGCTCCCGTCAAGCCAGAGACGTCGCTGGGAGCTGCCAAGTGCATTCATTCAGAAACCTCTGCCTGGTCCCACGTACGTGTGGGCTGCAGGAAGCTCTGAATGAATCCAAGAGCTGAAGTGAAAATGCCACTCAAGACCACGGCACAGAAGTCAAAGGATTGATTGCTTTCTTTTTCCTACTTTTTTCTCCTTAAACTGACAGACAGGAATTATTTGAAAGACAGCTTTGCCAACAAACCAATAAACAAAGTTGAACTTCAGAGAAGCTGTGGCTGCCCCATCCCTGGAGGGGTTCAAGGCCAGGCTGGATGGAGCTTGGAGCAACCTGGTGTGGTGGGAGGACTCCCTTCCCAGGGCAGGGGGTGGGACTGAATGGTCTTCAAGCTCCCTTCCAACCCAAACCATTCTAGGATTTGTATTTTTAAATCATGGCTTTATGAATCTATTCCAGCAGATCCTGAGAAAGCCACAGCATACCTCTGCTTGCAGTGCACCTCCAACGCTGTTTTCAGTGGCTGGTCAGGATTCCTTCTCATGCAGCCCAGGATATAAGGAAGGATTAAGAAGAATCTGTGGGAAAAACACAGCAAGTGATCATCACAACTCTGTCCTGAAGGAACTTAGGAGCTGAAACACTGGATGTGTTTATTTACATTGAAAATGGAGACAGAAACTTAGAAGTGTGGTGGTTTCAAAACAAAATACCCAAAGAAGCAACTGAACTACACAGTGTGGGTCCTGGAGTGCAATCCTAACAGAGATTCTCTCTTTCCTGTGATACCCTAGTATCACAAAAAACAAAAAGTGAAGCAATGAGACTACTCAGTCCTTCCAGGAGGGTGAGTTCACTTCCCTTGCAAGGGAAAAACCTCATTCAGGCAACGACCTGGGCAGGTCCAGACTCTACCAGACGAATATATATATATTTCAGACTCTAGAGATACCCAAACTTTCAACACATGCCGTGGCCAAAATAGAAACACTCATTAGGGAACCTAAAAGAGCAAAGGCAATCATCAGCCTCCAGATTAGGGGTTATTAGCAAGCCATGAAGTAAACAGGCCCTCCACAGTTCATTCCTTAACTGAAACAGGAACACAGAAACGCTGGTCAAAGCCCTAACACCACTGCAAAACCCAAAATAAACCTAAAACATAGTCAGATTTCTCTCTGATTTAAGCATAGTGATACTCTGCAGCATTAAAGACAGGCTGTTTATAACACTGGTCTCACTGACACACACTCAAGGTGCCCATTTCAAATGTACACTTAGTTTTAGTGGTAGGTTTTTTAAATTTTTGGGAGACAAACCTGTACATCGTGACTGGATGCTTTTCTGCTGAGAAATCAACCAACATCATGCTCCTTCACTGAGCTCTTGATTCCAAAGTCTATTTAATGACCATTTAATATTATCCAAGCAAGATATGTGGCATTATCCAGCAGAAGAGACCTTTGCCATCTATAAGATTCTTAAGAACAACTTTGCTCACAAAACAACCTTTAATCCCAGCATCAAGAGGTGACAGAATTTCTATTCCAGCGGATAAATTTCTTCTTTTCTTCATAGACAGTAATTCCCCATCTTATTATCCCTTGTTTTATATCCCTTTTATTATACCTTGTCTGCTTTAAGGTATTTTGGGGCAGGTGTCAGTGTTCTAACCAAGAAAAGGAAGCACCACAGCACACCAGCTCCCTTCATGAACATCATCCTCGTTATCCTGAAGGAGCTGAAGAGTCAAAGTAACCATAAAATGTTATATGTTCTGGAAGGAAAACATATGAACATGATTTCTATCCAAGTATATATAAATATAGAGTTACACATATAAAATAGCCAATCTGAGCAAAAATTAACAGCTGAAAATACAGCAAGGGTAACCTGAGAGATCTTTCCTTTAAGCACACAGAGGAGAACTCTTACATGGTGATTTAAAAACAAAAATACCCCCCAAAGCACAGAATATCAAATGCAATCATGCCCAAATTAATTAGCCAGCTCTTCAGCAAGGTCCTCTTTGCCTGATATAGAAGACACATCCCTCCTCTCACCCTATTTACAGGTTGCCCTTTCCCATTTCCTCCCATAGGCACGCTGGGAGAGGGGAACCTTTTGGAATCTCCGCACCCTTTGCTGGGACAGCAAGAAGTCTCTTTGAGTGCAGAGTAAGTGCTAGCCCAAAATCAGAGCTACAGCACATTTAATTTTAATAAAATACTTTTTACAAGCCCAGCAACCAACACCAACATCTGGGGATAAAAGAGCAGTGAGAGCAGTAGAAGTAAACACCAATTTGCAGAGCCACGTGTTCCTGATGCTAATTACCTTCCCCTTGTGTCCTTGGATGACCAGGGATCCAGTTTTCACTGACCCCAGGATCAGGCCCTTAATGCTCACAGGCTGCTCCAGTAGTAAGAGGAAAAACTGGGGTTTGTGCCCCAAATTGTCAACATCCTTCTTCGAGGATCCCTTCCAAAATAGCTCCGTTCATGCCCTTTGAACACCACAAACAGGTTACTTTGAAATTGGTACGGTGGCTTTAATCAAGTAGCAAATTTCAGCGTATTTCCAGCTGCTCAACAGCATTTAATCCTTCCAATTTTAGCCTGTAGGAAGATACTCTATCCAACCATTTCAATATGTAACAATTGCAAACTTTATATCTTTTTTTCTATTTATATTTTCTGCAGTTTCTACCAGATTTAGGAAAATTTGCCTTTAGGGGGAGACTGGTGCGTAACGTGATCTGATGCACCTGGATGGCAAATAAAAGGCCCAATTACACTTGTGCCAGTTCTTAACTCCCTCCTCCTCAAGTTCCCATTGCTTTCCCCAGAGAAGCTCACGCCAACTGGAAAATTTTAGAGAATATAAATAAGTAAAAGAAAAGAGAGTCTTCCACGGGCGTAAAGTGTGGTGAATCGACCTCCCGATCTGCCACAGTCAAAGGTGTCCTTGTTTGCTAACGAGGGCGATAAATAATGGATGTGGGTTGATGTTCTCTTGGTTACTCAGCTCCACCAAAGCCCTTCTCAAAGAAAATAGGAAAACATTGCCCCCCAACCCCCAAAAAAGTAATAAAATAAAATAATATATGGCTTTGACATCTTATCTGACATTTTTTAAATGCTTATTTTCTTCGGAGTCTCTTATCTCTGCGGTGCTTTCAGTGAATATTATCTGGGAGGATGAGTAAACATTTCGTTAGGAGCAATTAAGAGCTCTCCTTAATGAAAGGAAAAACTGTCACAATACAGGAGATTAACTCATATAAACAAGAGCAAACACACAGACACCAGGGTGAGGGAAGAAGACCCAAGAGGGAAGGGCTGTGGAGAACCCGTAACCAAACACAGTGGCTGAATAACTATTATATTCCAGAAGGAATTTTAAAGTTTATATTGCAAAATATTTAATAAATAGAGGAGGAGGAGGAAGCAGGGCACTTGATTTCTGATTTTAATAAAATTCAAGTCTGTCTACATTGTTTTTCCTGGCAGGCTCTGGGGAGGATTAGCAGATTTTAACATCAGATAGGGGATGCAAATGAAACTTCCTCCTGTCATTTAGTAAGCAATTCTCAGGTGCTATTAGATAATTGCAAATGCTTGTGTTGAGCTTGTTAAACACCACTTCAGGACATAAGAGGAAGAAATACATAGGCAGAAAGGTATGTATGTATGTTCAGGGCTGAAAAAGTTAAACTCCACACCTGACACCATCAGGTGTTCCCTGCAACTAATCAGAGAGGCCAAAACTGACACTTCAACTTATCTAAAAGGACAAAAATAGCTCCTTGGCTTCCCCATTTCTTCAACAAATCCTCCCATTCTCATGTTTTCCTCTGGAGACCACTTCATGTGGTCTGCAAACCACCACGGACCCCACTTCAAACCTCGGAGAGTGAGTAAGTGGCTGGAATGGACAAGAGAAAACCTCCATTTTCCTTGGGAAACAGGGAAGGAAAATTTAAATCAGTTTAAATTTAAAATGCATTTCATTTAAGGGGGAAAAAGGAAATATTTCAAAGGACCGAAACACAAATCCATAAATTACTGTTACAGTTCACAGAATCATAGAATCATAGAACAGTCAGAGTTGGAAGGGACCTTAAAGATCATCCAGTTCCAACCCCCCTGCCATGGGCAGGGACACCTCTCCCTAGAGCAGGTTGCTCCAAGCCCCATCCAGCCTGGCCTTAAACACTTCCCAGGGATGGGGCACCAACAACTTCCCTGGGCAACCTGTTCCAGTGCCTCACCACCCTCACACCAAAGAACTTCTTCCTAAGATCTCATCTAAATCTCCCCTCTTCCAATTTAAAACCGTTCCCCCTCGTCCTGTCACTAGACTTCCTGACCAAGAGTCCCTCCCCAGCTCTCCTGTAGGCTCCCTTCAGATCCTGGAAGGCAAGTTCTGCAAGTTAGAACTATTTGTTGTACCATTTTCTTACTTACTGAGTTGCAGTTTCTTATTTTCTGATTTTTTTTTCCATGTACCATGTTATAGAATAACAGGAAATCACATTTTTACATGACACTTGACAGACATCTGCAACCGGTACCGCTGCCAGAATAAGATTTAAAGTTATCACCATTATTTTTAAACACAACATGTTTCTTTATCTTCACTTAGCCATGGCCTGGAATTAAATTTGGTCTTAATTACCAGAAATTACAGAGTTCTGTACCTCAGATCTTACAATAATAAGCGAAACACACAGAGATCTGGGAATGGCAGCGTCATTTAGCTCGGGGTATAACGCTGGCACGGGAAGATGTGATGCAAACCCATTGAGAGATGGGATTTTGAAAACATGAATGGTTGATGAATGTGATAAACCACTGAAGGGAAGCATTCACAAGGATAAAGGACAAGGACTTCGGAGTGCTCATGGATGAGAAGCTCCCCATGAGCCGGCAGTGCACGCTGGCAGCCCAGAAACCAACCCCAGCCTGGGCTGCAGCAAAAGCAGCGTGAGCAGCAGGGCCAGGGAGGGGATTCTCCCCCTCTGCTCTGTGCTCCTGAGACCCCACCTGGAGTCCTGTGTCCAGCTCTGGAGTCCTCAACACAGAAAGGACATGGAACTGTTGGAACAGGTCCAGCGCAGGGCCACCAAGATGATCAGAGGGATGGAGCAGCTCTGCTGTGAGGACAGGCTGAGAGAGCTGGGGCTGTTCAGCCTGGAGAAGAGAAGGCTCCGGGGAGACCTTAGAGCAGCCTTCCAGGATCTGAAGGGAGCTCCAGGAGAGCTGGGGAGGGACTCTTGGTCAGGAAGTCTAGTGACAGGACGAGGGGGAATGGTTTTAAATTGGAAGAGGGGAGATTTAGATGAGATCTTAGGAAGAAGTTCTTTGGTGTGAGGGTGGTGAGGCACTGGCCCAGGTTGCCCAGGGAAGCTGTGGCTGCCCCATCCCTGGAGGGGTTCAAGGCCAGGCTGGATGGGGCTTGGAGCAACCTGGTCTGGTGGGAGGTGATCTTCAAGGTCCCATAACAGCAGAACTAAGAACTGCTGGTATCTCTCCAGTGGGAATCACAGTCGTTCCTGGGCCAAGCAAGGAGGTGGTGTTGGTTATGATTTCAAGGACTGCGTAGTAACAAAAAGCTGATAGACACATGAGGCAAAGATAGTATCAGACAGGTGCCAGCCCTAGAAATTTCACACCTTAAACCCTGCCAGTATAAACCAGTTCTTGACTCTGTGTGTGGTTTTTCCCGAATGCAGCGTGGATCAGTTTGTGCTGCTGTCTTAAACTGGCATGAAGCGGCAGCAGAAGGGCATCGCTGACCATTGTCTTCTTACTGGGGAAGTGAAGGCAACATTTTAATTTGAAAGGTAATGCAATGTTTATTTCACAAGTGGAAATCAGAGAATCATGGAATGGTCAGAGTTGGAAGGAACCTTAAAGATCATCCAGTTCCAACCCCCTGCCCTGGGCAGGGACACCTCCTACCACACCAGGTTGCTCCAAGCCCCATCCAGCCTGGCCTTGAACCCCTCCAGGGATGGGGCAGCCACAGCTTCTTTGGGCCACCTAAAATTTGCCCAGACACAATGACATAAAAAGTACCTCCCTTGAAACTGCACTGCCTGCAGAGCTGTGCTGCAGCTCAGTGTCACACACCACACGTAACATAACTAATTTTGAGCAGAAAATTAATCAAAGTGTCACTGATTACACTTTTGAAAAACGTTTTATGCACGAAAATCCCCTCCCGCCCTTCCACGTTGCTCCTCCACATTTTTAAGGCACATACTTTCGGTCACTGAAAACTCATCAAGTATTTGAGCAATTCCCACTACTCTGCCTGGCCCAACACGAGCTGACACAACATCTCAAGGAAATGGAGCTCTCAGTAGATGTACCCAAATTGTGCATTTCCCCCCAGTTTTCTCTTTGGAGTTTCAGACCACCCTGCTCTGAAGCTACAGATACTTCAAACACGGCTTCCTAAATTACAGATGGAGTATTTTTCTACTTGAGATACAACCACTAATGAAGAAAAGATGATGAAAACCCCATTTCCAGGCCAAGGTTCTCTGTTTGCAGGACTCTGGTTTCTACAACCCCTTTTCTAGCTGAGCTTTTCACTCCCATTATTGACCACCAAAGGGTGAGCTGAGAAGCTGGCACCGATGAGGGTGCTTTTGAAGATGTCTCTTAGGAAAATCTTGATGTACATAGAATCATTAGAATTGTCCAGGTTGGAAGGGACCTTTAACATCATCTAGTGCAACCATCAACCTAACTCTGATAAAAACCATGCCTCTAAGCACTTTCAACATGAATATTTTACAGCATTGTCTTCTTCAAGAAAGATTTTCTTGAAAGGTACATCCCGAGGGACGTGAACTCTGCAAAAGCAAGAGATGAAAGGGGGTAAGAAGAAAAAAAAGCTTTATTTTTCTAAGAGTACTAAGAAAGTGGGTTTCAATTCCTTACACGGTTACAAACACAAATATCTCACGAGTCATTAGTTTGTTTTGAAAAGCTTTAAATGAATGAGTTAATAAACTGCTGACCCATCCAGCCTGACCTAGCATAAGATGGCATTTGCCTCCTGTCAACACTCTAATCCAGAGAGGTGAAAACAGCAGAAAGCAAACCTCAATTTTTACCCTTCCCCGCAAGCAGCGTTTGGCACAACCTGCTCTTTCAACAGGAGCCTCACTCCGTGCATCGGGAGAGAAAAGCCATTTGCCCTCATTCCAAGGGAGGGACAATCCAAACAGGAGAAAGCTCCCCCTTTGGCAGCTCTCACAAAAGCTGTGTTGACACACAGGCCATACCTGCAACTGCAAAACCTGGGCGCTGCCCTGTTTTCTTCCTCTAAGGCTCAAATTTCTGGAGCAGAAGGAGCATACAGGACACACAACCTGGCATGATGCACTAATAATTAAATATAATAATAGTTAATTACTGTTATTTGAAAGTTATTATTGTAACTAATTCTGGACAGTTTCTCTCATTCCCCTTCACCATAAACATCCATGGAGAACTGGAATCACATCCCAACGTAAAGCAGCTGAAAGGAAATCCCATTTCCATTCCCTTGCACTCACATGTTTCATCTGCTGGAGGCTGAGCCTTTAATATTAGAGTAGTTCATAGAGTCACAGGATGATCTGGAGTTGAAAGGGACCTCTGGAGATCATCTAGTTCAACTCCCTGCCAAAGCAGGTCCACGCAGAGCAGGTCCCACAGGAGCATGTCCAGGTGGGATTTGAATGTTTCCAGAGATGGAGACTCCACCACCTCTCTGGGCAGCCTCTTCCAGGGCTCTGCCACCCTCAAAGCGAAGAAGTTCCTCCTCACGTTGAGATGGAACTTCTTATGGTCAAGTTTGTGCCTGTTCCCTCTTGTCCTCTCACTGGGCACCACTGACCCTTGTTTCATGGCCACCAAAGGGACAGGGGTGGACAGAGATGAGAAGATCCTTCCCACCTCTTCATGCTGCGAAAGATACCGTGACTGGGGGTATGATTCATGGCCTTTGTTCTACAGAAAGCAGCCAAGCATCTTGGTTTTGTCTAGAACAAATTGTCCCTTCCCTTGACACACATTTCCAGTTTCTGAGCTGTTTCTTTCTTCATTTTCCCCCTTATCTTTTCAGTGTGATGCTGTCAAGGCAGTGAAGTTTTCTCACGTGCTTGAGGAGGTTACCTAAGAGCTTTGATAATCACAGTGACACAACTGCTTCTATTCAGCACCATCCCAACTCTTTCTGATATCTTCCAAGCACAAGAAGCCTATTGACACTTCAAATAGTCTTTCCCACCTTTGTGTTGCTGAAGTCCTCTCCAAGAAGAAATCATCTTTAGCTTCTCAGTATTCAGAGCAGAGCCTGGCTTGTATTCTCAAAGCCTAACACCTGATCAAACCTCACAGCTTACTCCTTGGAGTCAAGCCAATGGAATAATGAAACAAACCATGGGAAGTAATTTATAATCTGGTGGTTTTCATTCAATTAGAAGAGTAATGGAAAGAGATGAAGTGCACAATCTACCCTCTGAACTTACCTGCCCAAGAGACAAGGACAATCTCTGAAATAAACCAGTAATGAGAGAGAATGCCTCTGGGTGGAGAGATTTATTTACTATACACAAGGCCTGCAATGAGCAGGTGCTTGTGAGACCCCACCTGGAGTCCTGTGTCCAGCTCTGGAGTCCTCAACA
>VXBW01007585.1:51823-76551 GCA_013400375.1 Thinocorus orbignyianus
GATGATCTTTAAGGTCCCTTCCAACTCTGACCATTCTATGATTCTATGATAATTAAGAGTTGGCAAATTTTCTGTTTCCTTCATTTTCGGTTCACAAATCAACAGTAACACTGAACAGAAAAGCAATACAAGTTGGGAAAAACCCCAAAACCAAACTACTCTACTAAAAATAAGAAATCCCTGGCAGGTAAGGCAACCCTGAGTAGAAACATAGCAGGTAGTACTTTAGAAGTGAACGCCAGTTTCTGCTTCTGAAATATTATTAGTTGTTTTGCAAGAGAATTTATGAGTGGACTAAGTTCAAACTCAAAAGCCAAATGTTCTATCTGCTTTTTTTTGCCTTTTTTTTTCTAAATAAATCAGCTCCTCCCATGCATTTCCACATTGCCCAATAACTCTCACCACCTAATTTTCCAGCAAACGAAGTTTAACTATCAATAAAGCCTACCTGCTAGAACACACCTAAAATACTATGTGCAAACCACCTAATATTTGCATTCTGCATTTCAAAACAGGTGCCCAACTCACCATAAAGGCTGAATAAATCGTTTATTGTAGCTGTTTCTCTTTATTGTGCTTTTCACAGGCCAGTTCCAAGCACTATCAGATGCCATTTGAGCAAGCCATCCATANAACTACTCTACTAAAAATAAGAAATCCCTGGCAGGTAAGGCAACCCTGAGTAGAAACATAGAAGGTAGTACTTTAGAAGTGAACACCAGTTTCTGCTTCTGAAATATTATTAGTTGTTTTGCAAGAGAATTTATGAGTGGACTAAGTTCAAACTCAAAAGCCAAATGTTCTATCTGCTTTTTTTTTGCCTTTTTTTTTCTAAATAAATCAGCTCCTCCCATGCATTTCCACATTGCCCAATAACTCTCACCACCTAATTTTCC
Organism: Thinocorus orbignyianus; assembly: GCA_013400375.1. Taxonomy (NCBI): domain Eukaryota; kingdom Metazoa; phylum Chordata; class Aves; order Ciconiiformes; family Thinocoridae; genus Thinocorus; species Thinocorus orbignyianus. The sequence continues at coordinate 52,720 of VXBW01007585.1, forward strand.
AGCAAACGAAGTTTAACTATCAATAAAGCCTACCTGCTAGAACACACCTAAAATACTATGTGCAAACCACCTAATATTTGCATTCTGCATTTCAAAACAGGTGCCCAACTCACCATAAAGGCTGAATAAATCGTTTATTGTAGCTGTTTCTCTTTATTGTGCTTTTCACAGGCCAGTTCCAAGCACTATCAGATGCCATTTGAGCAAGCCATCCATATAAATGACCACAGATGAAAACTTGCCTTACTACTATTCCCCCTCTAAACAGAAAGCAATTCAGCAGGGGAAAAGGAAGAAATCTTATTCCTTTTGTGTAGGGGAGCTCACATTCTAACTCTTCACAATCAAAGGCACCATGTCCTTTCTTCAGAAGGTTATACTCAGAGCCTGGCAGAAATCCTTTGTATAACCTTGGGTGCATTTCAGGCAGCTAGGTCATTATCAAATTAGTGCCAGAAGAAACTGGAAAGACAGAGGCAAGAAACAAAATATCAGCAGTAAGGGAAATAAAATCAAATAAAAACCCAAACACTACTAATGGGAAAAAAAACCCAAACACTATTAAGAAAAAAAAACACCCAAACACTATTAATGGGAAAAAAAACCCCAAAACACTAGTAAGAAAATAAAGACTGGTGAGAAAAAGACTGCTGGCTCTCATAACAAAAAGCATTGCATACCCTTATTTGTTATTATTTTCCCGTCATTCTTTCACCAGGCAGTCCAGATTTCCCTCAACACCTGCAAACATCATACGAAAAGGGCAAAAAAGAAGTCTAAAGAAACACAGATGTTAGGCCATTTCACTTGAGGATTTGCAGGATTTCAGTTGATTTGATGATTGTCTCTTTGGACTGACAATACATAAATATTTCAACATGTCTTTCAATACTTTGCCTTAATGGATGAGAGCAGATTTTTTTCACTTGATTTTCTCCCATTAGATTATACATTTTTTTAAAGTCTGGTGGTTTTTTTCCCTTCTTTACTATCAGGGTTCTTGCCTGTAAAGAAGCAATGCTGTTTGTTGGGAGGTGGCTCAGCCCTGTGTCATAAAGCAGGGGTTGGGAAACTCTCTTTTCTCCAAAAAGTGCCCAGTAACGAGCCATTTCATAGAATCATAGAATGGTCAGAGTTGGAAGGGACTTTCAAGATCATCCAGTTCCAACCCCCCTGCCCTGGGCAGGGACGCCTCTCCCTAGAGCAGGTTCCTCCAAGCCCCATCCAACCTGGCCTTAAACCCTTCCAGGGATGGGGCAGCAACAACTTCCCTGGGCAACCTGTTCCAGTGCCTCACCGCCCTCGCACCAAAGAACTTCTTCCTAAGATCTCATCTCAATCTCCCCTCTTCCAATTTAAAACCATTCCCCCTTGTCCTGTCACTAGACTTCCTGACAAAGAGTCCTTCTCCAGCTCTCCTGGAGCTCCCTTCAGATCCTGGAAGGCTGCTCCAAGGTCTCCCCGGAGCCTTCTCTTCTCCAGGCTGAACAGTCCCAGCTCTCTCAGCCTGTCCTCATAGGAGAGGTGCTCCATTTCCCATCTCAGGGAAGAACACACCAAGATCTCAGCTTACAGGGATAATTCCTGTATATATTCACCCTCCTTCCTAACAATCTGCAATCCAGGGACTTCCTGAGGCAGGGAGAGTGTATGTTTCTCAGTGTTTAATTGCCTGTCCATGGGTTATTACTGGCAGGTTTTGAAGCCCATCTTGAATTTTGGTAACCACAACATCCGACTGCAGTAAATTGCAAAGCACAAAGGGGTACCTTTTGAAGAGGTTCTTCCTCCTCTTTGTTTGAAACCAGCTGCCTGTTTCATTTTATGGTATCTACTCCTGCTCTGTGACAAACCACCAATGACCACTGGCAGCATCCTTCCCCCGCACTTGCCAGGATTTAGTTGGTGTCCCCGATTAACTTCTCTCTTTTTCTAAGCTGAAAAAACAAAATCAACTCTTTTTTTTCAATATTGAAGATCTTTGTTTGCCTTTATTGTCTTCTGCACATTTTGGTGTTGGTTCATACTATGTGTTTTGAAACCAAGGGAAAAGCAACGGTTAAACAAAGCCTGAGTACAATACAAGGAGGGAAAGACACACGGACACAAGCTCTGTACGCCCACCTCATCAGACTTCATACCTAAACTGAAGGAAGAATTAAGTTTTTATGACTGCTAATAGCCTATTAAATGTCCTTTCATTAACTACATTAATCTTCACAACCTAAGTCATGCAAGGGTCCAGTTACTCATGGGTTAGAAAGACACCTTCTTAAAAATTAAATGACTTCCAGAAATTGTCAGTTGAGGAATCCTACGTGTAATTCCTCAAAATATCTTCTGTGAGCATCCATAGATGAGTAAAGAGTTTCAGAGGGTAACTTGTGGCCTACTGCATTCATTCTCACACTTCTAACATGCTGCATGGATTATGCAGAAGTTGACACAAATTGGGAATTCATTATCTAGGCTGACAATTTACAGCTGTACATAAACAAAACAAGAACACAAATGAAACATTTTCAAACTCAGATCTTCAATTCCTAGTGTCAGCCTGGAGCAAAAACTTGTGTCTGAGCTACAGTATTAAACTCCCCAAAACAATAAAAACATCCTCTTAGACTCTTAATTATTACTGCAAGAAGTCTTCCCTGTGTGGTGAAAGAAGGAGGGGAAAACAGACAAAAAGAAATGTAGAATGGGCTTAATCAATAAACCTTTAATTTAAAATAAGGACCAGAAGGGCCAAGACAAGATAATTGGCAGAGAATCTAGAAAGTGACCTGACTCAGCAAATTTCAGTGCTTTAAGTGTAAGCTGAACAATTCTACAGAACTCAATTACCCAGCAAGGGGAAAGCCATCCCTCCCATAACACCAGGCAAATATATAGGAATCATTAAACTTTATTACAGGAAAAAAAAGAAGTGCAGTGGTCTTTTGAAATAAGAGAACTCCCTCACTGTGATTCTCTGCTCTCGTTTATCTACAGCCACCAACAGGCTTCGTTGAAAACCAGCAACAGGGGAAAAGCAAACAGATACAGCATTCATAGAATCATAGAATGATTAGAGTTGGAAGGGACCTTGAAGATCATCAAGTTCCAACTCCCCTGCCATGGGCAGGGACACCTCTCCCTAGAGCAGGTTGCTCCAAGCCCCAGCCAACCTGGCCTTAAACACTTCCAGGGATGGGGCATCAACAACTTCCCTGAGCAACCTGTTCCAGTGCCTCACCACCCTCACACCAAAGAACTTCTTCCTAAGATCTCATCTAAATCTCCCCTCTTCCAATTTAAAACCATTCCCCCTCGTCCTGTCACTAGACTTCCTGACAGGACGAGGGGGAATGGTTTTAAATTGGAAGAGGGGAGATTCCTGAACAGTTCTCAGCTGATGGTTTAATCATTTGTATAATCAGAATAAAGGGATGCTGCATCAGCAAAACCTCCTCAGTGTTTTCAAGAAACATCTTTGTTTTTACCACTGTGGTATCTACAAAGAAGTGGACGGAGCAGCAGAAGGGAGCACAACATAAAAGAAAAGGGAAATATCTCTACAAAAACACCGTTGGCTGTTGAACAGAAACAATCACAACACTCTCTGAGGGAAGAGAACTTCATGTTTTAAAATATTTATATTGACACGGCTGTATGTGCTACATGAGGCCACTAAATATACACCATTACATGGTATTTGCCTCTGCTACAGGCATAAATCTGTAACTTAGTTATCTGATCTCAATAAAAATTAAATAGATCATTTGACCATCTGCTTAGAGTCAGTAAAACGTATTTGTTTGTTTAACAAAACACATCTGTAGCTACGATAAACCAGTGTGTGGAAGGATGCTGAGAGGGGTAAAAAACCACCCAAAACTACAGAAAAGGCCATGTAGGATGGCAGAAGAGAGAAAGAAAGACTAAAAGCTAAATTCTTTGAATGTAGACCAAGACAGAAGACGAAAAAGAGATACTACTTTATTCCAGTCCTGTCTCCCTCCTTCCATCCTCTCTCCAAATCATAGTTGCTAAAGTACTGGGGATTTAATTAAAGAAGGGAGCAGGGTGCTCATTTGGATAATTGCTTCACCATCTCCTTACGATATTTTCCACACATGTTCCTTGAGCAAATAAATATTTATCCCAAGTGCACTTAAGTCCAGGTTTTGTTGTTAAAGCTCAGAGAGGCTGATCCCCCAGGAATCACAGAATCATGGAATGGTTTGGGTGGGAAGGGACCTTAAAGATCATCCATTTCCACCCCCTGCCCTGGGCAGGGACACCTTCCACCACACCAGGTTGCTCCAAGCCCCATCCAGCCTGGCCTTGAACCCCTCCAGGGATGGGGCAGCCACAGCTTCTCTGGGCATCCTGTTCCAGGCTCTCACCACCCTCACACCAAAGAAGTTCTTCCCCAGATCTCAGCCAGGTTTCTCCAGCACCATGATATTTTTTCCCCAAAAAACCCTCCTTCCTTCCACCAACACAGCAAGAAGATGTTGCGATGATGTTTTCAATGCAAAACAAGACTAAAGGTTAAACATCCCAACAAGAAATCTTTCAGAAAACATTTTAATGACGAATGCCCCATCCCTGGAAGAGTTTAAGGCCAGGCTGGATGGGGCTTGGAGCAACCTGCTCTAGGGAGAGGAGTCCCTGCCCAGGGCAGGGGGGTTGGAACTTGATGATCTTTAAGGTCCCTTCCAACTCTGACCATTCTATGATTCTGTGATTCTATGAATAACCCTATCATCCTCCCTGTTGCAGGGAGATCTGCTGACCCAAAGGGGTGCAAGAAGAGGCTTCAACTCAAATACCTGAGGGCACTGTGCTAATTTGCCATTATTATCTCTATGTGGCTTCCTGCACTTGCCACACGGCTGCCAATTTACCCCCCTCTGATGTCTCCTAGCTCCAAGCCCAGCAGTGCATCACCCCACTCGCTGCCTCCTGTAATTCCACCCCAAGAAATGAGAGTTGTCTGCTCCTGACCTTTAATTTGCACTTTTTATTAGGGCCTGGAAGGGTGGATGGCGGGGTTTGCAACACAGCCCAGAGATGGTTTCAAGGATGTGGTTGGGAAAACAGTTGCAACAGAGTTAACCACAGAAGATCTCAACCCATGGGCTTGGGGACAGAATTAAGAGGGCGTCCTCCACAGAGCAGGTCTTGGACTTTAAAGGACATTTGGTTGGTGCTGTTCATAGAATCATAGAATCATAGAATGGTCAGAGTTGGAAGGGACCTTAAAGATCATCAAGTTCCAACCCCCCTGCCATGGGCAGGGACACCTCTCCCTAGAGCAGGTTGCTCCAAGCCCCATCCAGCCTGGCCTTAAACACTTCCAGGGATGGGGCATCAACAACTTCCCTGGGCAACCTGTTCCAGTGCCTCACCACCCTCACACCAAAGAACTTCTTCCTAAGATCTCATCTAAATCTCCCCTCTTCCAATTTAAAACCATTCCCCCTCGTCCTGTCACTAGACTTCCTGACCAAGAGTCCCTCCCCAGCTCTCCTGGAGCTCCCTTCAGATCCTGGAAGGCTGCTCCAAGGTCTCCCCGGGGCCTTCTCTTCTCCAGGCATCACAGGTGCAAGGAGGTGGCCATACAGTCACACTGCCCATCCAGCATGCAAATCTCAGGCTTTGGCCACATGTTATGCAGAAGAAAAACAGTAATTTACTAAATTCAAGCATAAAAACACAGCAATGATTACCCCACAGCAAGCAAAGCACCAACCCCATATCCACCCTACCAAGGGCAGAGAGAAAACTCTACAGCATGAAGCCTACTCATGGTCTTCAGCTCGTCTGCCAGGTCTACCACAAAGTCCTTAAAAATGCAGTTCAAACACATCAGCCTATTGCAAAGAACTAAAATACAGCAAATCACACCACAACAATAACTCACTACTCTAAAATCAGGGTGGAAGTGGTTTTAGGTAAAAAAAGACATTCATTAGCTGAGAAGAGCCTATAAATATTCCAGTTTTCCACCTAGGACAGGGTGTGAATCTGGGAGGAAAAATGTAACGCGCACTTTGCCTTTCCAAGTATTTTTTTCATTCCTTCCCAATTATTTGGCCTTGAACAGAGTGAAGTGATGCTGTAACAGGGGCACTATTCCTCCAGCTCTTATCTGACACTGTGCAAACGCTGTAAAGTGAGGTGGAAAGATAAAGTTCTCCATCTGCTGATGGTTGCTACTGTTAGCCAGAGCGGGTTCACAAGTTACCTCCCCCAGCCTTCATGCAGGAGGAGGCTTTTTTAAGCCCTTAATAATGAAGCCACATTGTTTTCCAAAAAAACCAACCCCAACTTTGTGTGTAAGAGACTCAGCCAGGCAAAGAGAAGAGATAAGGCATGTAAAGGACCAGTTAAGCTGAACCCAGGACAAAACAATCTGAGTAATCGATAACTAGAGGCAAGAAAATTCATTAACTGCTGTATGACCCTCAGCAGAATTGATTCCAAAGGCAGAAGATCACGAGTAATTATCATTAGTCTCAAAAGTTACTCTTTGTAAGACTTAAGGACCCTCCAAAAAATCATAGAATCATAGAATGGTTAGAGTTGGAAGGGACCTTAAAGATCATCCAGTTCCAACCCCCCTGCCATGGGCAGGGACACCTCTCCCTAGAGCAGGTTGCTCCAAGCCCCATCCAGCCTGGCCTTAAACACTTCCAGGGATGGGGCATCAACAACTTCCCTGGGCAACCTGTTCCAGTGCCTCACCACCCTCACACCAAAGAACTTCTTCCTAAGATCTCATCTCAATCTCCCCTCTTCCAATTTAAAACCATTCCCCCTCGTCCTGTCACTAGACTTCCTGACCAAGAGTCCCTCCCCAGCTCTCCTGGAGCTCCCTTCAGATCCTGGAAGGCTGCTCTCAGGTCTCCCCGGAGCCTTCTCTTCTCCAGGCTGAACAGCCCCAGCTCTCTCAGCCTGTCCTCACAGCAGAGGAGCTCCATCCCTCTAATCATCTTGGTGTCCCTGTGCTGGACCTGTTCCAACAGTTCCATGTCCTTTCTGTGTTGAGGACTCCAGAACTGGACACAGGACTCCAGGTGGGGTCTCACAAGCGCAGAGCAGAGGGGGAGGATCACCTCCCGTGACCTGCTGAAATCAATTGACTGAGCTTTTAGTAGCACATTCAAGCAAGGAAAACTGATCATATTATTACTAGCCCAAGATTTGGAAGGAGTGGGCCCAATTTCCTGCTGCCTTTACAAATCTCAGGCAAGTCACTGACCTCAGTGTTCCATCATAAAAAGAATTACTACATACCTGAGACATATTTCATCTTACACTACTCTGTGACAGACTGGGAGGTATTTGTTGGCTGTATTCTTTTTTTATATAATTTCACACTTAATAACCTGGAAGGAAGCAAGTTTGTTGAAACCCCCCAGTCAGATCTTAAACAAACAGGGGACTGCATTTCAAAATCTAACAGACAATTTAGTGTAATTACTTCTATTCTTTATGAAGAAGAAGTAGCCAGGATTTAATCAACCAGTGCTGACACACATTGCATAGGAAGGGAGAAGGATTATTTTGTCCACAGTTTAACTCCAGGAAAAATGAATCTTTAAGGTCCCTTCCAACTCTAACCATTCTATGATTCTATGAAAAATTAAATACCAAGGGGGTTTCCTACAGAACAGAATGAAAAGCATCCCACTGGTGATCACAGGGACCTGTATTTATATATATGTGAGAGTTTTCTTCTCTCTGCTTTATTCTGGTGACCCAGAGAAGAGCCAGGATGCAGCAGATGTGCTGGTGGGATCATCTCCTGGTCCCTATTCCATACAACTCTCTGAGCTGCCAGAAATTGCTGCCACTGGAAGGGCTCCAGGAATGAGAGAAATAGCTGTGACAGACACGCCAGACAGCTGGCCCCTCTTCAAAGGCTGGGAAGTGCAGGGTGGGGAAAACAAGGGTGGAGTGAAAAACAATAATCCCAACTTAATTACAAATATAGCTTAAGAATCCCATCCATGTGCAAAGTTCTCCTGCTCTGTATCATGAATACCTCCGGGGCTCAGAAAGCTGCCTCAAACACGAGAGATACTCGGAATGACTCCCTCCTGAGTGGCTCTTAAGTGGTAATACAGGTGAAGAGGACAAGGGAATATGCCTCAGTAAGTGCTCCTTCAACAAACTGCTCGAGTCATTTGCTATTTTGTCCCAGAATGAGCTTCTCCACGAAGGAAAAGGCGTGAATGACCCAGGAAGCATTTTATGGCTGTGCTCTCCCAGCATCCAAAAGCTTTCTCCCCCTTCTTACTTGACTCTGACAAGCTCCCTGGGCTTTTTGGTGTCACTCATCTCTTTTCCACCTTCTTCCATCTCTCCCTCACCCTCAGGCATGACTGTTTTCAGGTTCAACTGTTTTAACCACCAACAGCAAGCACGCCAAGAGCTCACTCCACTTGCTCAGCAGAAAGGTCTCCTGGACTTGCCTGTGAGTCCTTCTGTCTTACATATTTCCTTCCTCTACTTTTGTCTAAGCTGCAAAGAAACCCAGTTTTATAATTCCCTACCTCAAAATGCACCCTTTGGGTTCAAAGGTACCCACTGATGTCTCAGCAGAAAAAGAAAATACTAATACATCTAACATTTAACAAATAGCAACAATGGTCAAAGAAGGAAAGAGCTAAAGGTGCTGTACAAAGCTGTATGTTTTTAAAAAAATATATAAAACTAGTCCTTGAAATGTCAACCACTACTTCAACATCGAGAATTATTATAATACAACATAAAGTTTATCACAAACTGTGATATAACTGTGAGTGAAGCCAAAGGAAAGCTGTATTAGGAGATTTTTTTTTCTTGAATTGAGAGCAACCACCACTTGAGTGAAGACACAGTAACCTTCTAGGACGCTTCTGAATCCCAACTGTGAAGTGTGACAATTCTCCACAATTCACAAATTGGATAAGAAAAAGATCACAGGCCTTGGAAACTATTTACTCTGCTTCCTCGTCCTCCTTTCAACACTTGTCACTACAGAGGCACGTTACCAACATCAACCAACACATCTCCTGAGGTGATAAGCGATAGCACAAGATGTCTGAAATAACTCCCTGCCACCTACAATGTCCGTGGAGGCTCCCAAGGTTTCTAAGTAGTTTATTATTTGCAGAGCATTAGCAAGTGCAAACAGAAAAATGGCACTAATTTTCACATAATCTTTTTAGTGTTATCTTGATAACTTCTGCAGAGACAGCAAATACGACTTTGTAACCCCAATAAAGCTAAAAAAACAGACTGGGTACGTTAGGTAACCACCTGAATTCTTCATGATCCTGATCATGATCCATTGCTCCTGCCCCTGCTGCAAGGCATGGAAGCCAAGGAGGGAGCCCCAGGGTGGGCTGGGGCTGGTGGGGAGAATCCCCCCGTGGTTAGCCCAGCATAGAGTCATGGAATTGCTGTGGTTAGAAGAGAGCTTTCAGATCATTGAGTCCAACCATCAACGAAACCCACCACTGAGCCATGTCCCTCAGCACCACGTCTGCTTGGCTTTTAAATCCCTCCAGCGATGGCAACTCCACCACTGCCCTGGGAAGCCCATTCCAAGGCTTGACAACCCTTCAGGTGAAGAAATTTTTTCTAATATCCAAACTAAACCTCCCCTGGTGTAACTTGAGGCAGTTTCCTCTTGTCCCATCACCTGTGACTTGGGAGAAGAGACCGACCCACCCTGGCTACACCCTCCTTTCAGGGAGTTGGAGAGAGTAAGAAGGTCTCCCCTCAGCCTCCTCTTCTCCAGGCTGAACAGCCCCAGCTCCCTCAGCTGCTCCTCACAGGACTTGTTTTTAAATTCATCACACTATCAAAATAGTATTCAAGACACAGCAGTAGTGTTCTCACTTCATTGAGACGATACGGATCTAATTCCTTCAACAACTCACCAGACTCAACAGCCAGAAATTTCTGTTTAGCAGCTGCTGTTGAACACCAAATGTTGTGAGGGTTTCTTAAAAACTTCATATCCTACAAACCTTCTGTTCCAAATGTCAACCTCAACCTAATCTTGAATATAAAGTATGAAAACTGCTCTAATCCATCAGCCTCTGCTTATTCAGGCTCGACAGTCAAGCATCATAATCCCTTCACTCCGGGAAGCACGACTGCTGGCAGAGTTCTCTACTTAAACGTGGTATTTTGCTCATAAAAAACCCAAAAAGAACCTTTCAAGGCGTTAGCTCTCAAGATAACTGTCACAGCTGCCAAGAAAAAAACCTTCTGTGCTGTGTCTTACACAGCTGTGACATTTTCTCCCATCATTTTGCTGATAAAGGGTGTTTTTTCCTGTCTCCAGTATAAAAATCACTTAGATACCCTCTTCATCTAAATACCCAAATGTATTCACACTTTTTCTGTTGGGTTTCTTTTTTTTTCTTCCCAATCTATGTGTCTTAATAAATACGAAATGGTTCTAGTTTTGCATAATCTAACAAAACAAAACATAAACCCAGAAGAAAATAGAAAGGGGAAAAAAAAATCCAAATTTTATTCTCTGTTCTTACACCATGTTCTTAACACTGTTAGTACAGCGCCGGGGGAAAAGGATAGAATCATAGAATGGTCAGAGTTGGAAGGGACCTTAAAGATCATCAAGTTCCAACCCCCCTGCCCTGGGCAGGGACACCTCTCCCTAGAGCAGGTTGCTCCAAGCCCCATCCAACCTGGCCTTAAACACTTCCAGGGATGGGGCAGCAACAGCTTCCCTGGGCAACTTGTTCCAGTGCCTCACCACCCTCACTCCAAAGAATTTCTTCCTAAGATCTCATCTAAATCTCCCATCTTCCAATTTAAAACCATTCCCCCTCGTCCTGTCACTAGACTTCCTGACCAAGAGTCCCTCCCCAGCTCTCCTGGAGCTCCCTTCAGATCCTGGAAGGCTGCTCTCAGGTCTCCCCGGAGCCTTCTCTTCTCCAGGCTGAACAGCCCCAGCTCTCTCAGCCTGTCCTCACAGCAGAGCTGCTCCAGCCCTCTGAGCATCTTGGTGGCCCTGCGCTGGACCTGTTCCAACAGTTCCATGTCCTTTCTGTGTTGAGGACTCCAGAGCTGGACACAGGACTCCAGGTGGGGTCTCAGGAGCACAGAGCAGAGGGGGAGAATCCCCTCCCTGGCCCTGCTGCTCACACTTCTTTTGCTGCAACCCAGGATACAGTTGGCCTTCTGGGCTGCCAGCGCGCACTGCCGACTCATGTTGAGCTTAAAGATAAATCTTTCTGACTGGAAATGTTAAGAATCAAATTCCACACAGATTCCTACATATTAGCATAATGATTTTTTAGCCTAAAAATGTCTGGATTGAGAATTATTTAGCATTACCCATACTCACAGAATTTAAGTAATGATAGAGCCATGCTGCATCCTGCAATGCCTGGTGCTGAGGTTCAACACACGCCAGGGCAGGAGGGCGGCTGGAAGCTGAGGATGGAAGTGGGGAAAGGCAGCAGAAGGTGAAACCATCTCCTGAGCCCATAAGTTGGAGCCCCTCTGCTGGGAGGACAGGCTGAGAGAGTTGGGGTGTTCAACCTGGAGAAGAGAAGGCTCCAAGAAGACCTTCGAGCCCCTTCCCATCCCTAAAGGGGCTCCAGCAGAGATGGAGAGGGACTCTGGATTAGGGAGGGGAGCCATAGGATGAGGGGGATCTGTCTTAAACTGAAAGAGGGGAGATTGAGATGAGAATCTGGGGAAGAACTTCTTTGGTGTGAGGGTGGTGGGACCCTGGAACAGGTTGCCCCGAGAAGCTGTGGCTGCCCCATCCCTGGAGGGGTTCAAGGCTTTGAGGAACCTGGTGGAAGGTGTCCCTGACCAGGTCAGAGGGGTTGGATCTCAGTGATCTTCAAGGTCCCTTCCAACCCAAACCATTCTGTGAGTCCATGTCGATGATTCCTTCTTAAATGAGTTAAAGCCACAGCCACCTGCCAGTCCCCAGCTTCTCATTCCCACCTCCCACTCTGCCCCCCAGAAGGTGTGTGTGGCCACACCATGAACCAAACAGAGGAACTGCTGCGGGTTAAAACAAACCTAAGGCAAGATTTGCTTTTCAGCCACGTCCCTTTTCCTGGCTCAGTTCTCTCCGCAGCTGTATAAATGCTTAGGCAAACACAGGCCAGGAACCAGCAGGAACAGACAACAGACAAGGTGGTTACTGTTTTCTGCTCTCAGAAAAGCTACCTGTGAACCTCACCCCCCAAGCAGTCTGTCTTAAAATAAACTCTGCTCTTTTCCCTGCCGCTCCCAGCCGGTTCCTGGGGAGCTGGTTTGCATTCCTCACGTGCTTTGGTAATAGATCAATAAATACTCAGCGGGTCTGGCCCTATTTAGACACCCAGGTGATATAAATACTAGACACAGATGAATGCAAATTGCACCCTACAAAAGCCTAGGGGGGGTTAGGGCTACAGATTTATGGAAGGCTGGGTGACCAGGCCCAAACAAACCAATTTGGGAGGCAGCAGCTTGTCATTTTGGCCTGATTATACTGCAGAGGTTGTTGCTGAGTATGGTTATAGGAAAGCACACAGGCTGTTTGGCCAGGAGAAGAAAGCAGAAAGAAGGAGAGGAAGCAGTGGAGAAAGGAGATGCCCGGTTTAGGAACAACTCAAGAATGCAAAGATTTGGAAAAGCAACCAACGTGAAAAGACACAAAACCCTGAGAGAAGGATTTATGTGATAAATGGTTGCCCCATCCCTGGAGGGGTTCAAGGCCAGGCTGGATGGGGCTTGGAGCAACCTGGTCTGGTGGGAGGTGTCCCTGCCCAGGGCAGGGGCTGGGGGTGGATAATCTTTGAGGTCCCTTCCCACCCAAACCATTCTGTGATCTTCTAGGACTTCTAACATGATGCTTCCTATAGGATACAGTTAATTAATATCTTTTAAGATGGGTTTTTAAAAACTGCTGAGAAATTGGAACTCGGTGGCCCCTTCTCCTGCGTTTTCTAATTGAGAAAATAGAAATATTACACTTAAAATGTATGCTGAACCCTCCCAGATGGCTGCCTTTCCAGCAGCTGTGCCAGCTCAATGCACTTGTCACCCTTCCATCATGACTGGGGACTTCAGGCAGAAGAAGAGACCTGAGACAGGAAAGAGAAGGAATCAGAGAGCAGGGCAATTAGACAGGCTTTTTTGGCAGCAACCAAACACCCACGTTCACTGGTTATTTTGTTTGTATTTGGGGCATTTTACTTGTGTATGTTCTGCTTGTTTTTTTAATTAAATCAGTTTCCTCACTGAGTGCCTGCCAACAGAGAAAGCACACCGGTATTTCCAGACCAAACATATCTCTGAACCACACCAGACCCGAGAAAGATGATGGCAGTGGTGACAAATCACAGGGAAGCTGTGGATGCCCCATCCCTGGAAGTGTTTAAGGCCAAGCTGGATGGGGCTTGGAGCAACCTGCTCTAGGGAAAGGTGTCCCTGCCCATGGCAGGGGGGTTGGAACTGGATGATCTCTACGGTCCCTTCCAACTCTGACCATTCTATGATTCTATGAAATTGATACCTGCCACACAGAAATGCTGAAGAGGACTAAAAAATTCCCTTTAACAGCATCCTCCAATAAACCACATGAAGCCACTAAAAAAGCCACTTAAAAGTAGAATAACCTTTTCTCATTTAAAGTGACTATGACGAAATCAAAGTCATAGAATCATAGAATGGTCAGAGTTGGAAGGGACCTTCAAGATCACACAGTTCCAACCCCCCTGCCATGGGCAGGGACACCTCTCCCTAGAGCAGGTTGCTCCAAGCCCCATCCAGCCTGGCCTTAAACACTTCCAGGGATGGGGCATCAACAACTTCTCGGGGCAACCTGTTCCAGTGCCTCACCACCCTCACACCAAAGAACTTCTTCCTAAGATCTCATCTCAATCTCCCCTCTTCCAATTTAAAACCATTCCCCCTCGTCCTGTCACTAGACTTCCTGACCAAGAGTCCCTCCCCAGCTCTCCTGGAGCTCCCTTCAGATCCTGGAAGGCTGCTCCAAGGTCTCCCCGGAGCCTTCTCTTCTCCAGGCTGAACAGCCCCAGCTCTCTCAGCCTGAGAGCAGTTTCTCCACAGAGCTCCAAAAGGAGGGGGCTCATTACACGGCATCTGATAAGTCCCCGGCAGAGTTTAATGATCAACAAAGGGACTCTGTCTGGAAATCTGCTAAGAATGGGTGTCCTGCTAAAACTCCTGACTGCCAGGGAGACACAAACCCAGGGCATTTGCATTTTTCCCAGCAAGCTAAAGAAAGCAGGGTGGCTAATTTGATGGATCAAAGCCAAGCAGGATCACTGTATGTTCAACACCTGTAGGTCACACACTTTGCACTTAAAACACGTCAAGCACAAGAACCCTCTGTTCCCAGTAAGACAAATCCCACCTCGTTTGAAGCACACTTTTTAATTGGTTATTATTTAAGTGCTTCTTTCTATTTAACAAGGAGAAAATAATGAGAGTTCAAGAAGAATTGTTGCCTTTTGTGCATGGGAAGAGACAGCACACTTGTTTAATGCAAAGCAGAACAGGATACCCAATGCTCACTTAAGGCAAAGGATTAAAATAACCAACTTCTCAATTTCTCTATGACTAGGAAAATGAAAGCAGAGACAATACACAAGCACACTGTTTACATCGATTCCTGACACTTCCAAAGACTAGAAACTACAGATGAAATTATCCAGAAAGTCTTTGCAGGAACAACTAATCCCTGGGGAAAGATTGCTTTGTTTTTGTGATCTGGAACCACCTTCTGAAGTAGACAAGAAATAAATAAGCTTTATTCCCAAAGTGCAGTTACCTGGCAAAAGGAATAAATGTTTGCCTGGGTATTTTAAGTGATGAAAGCAGCAACTATGTAAAATATGTTGAGATTAAAAGAAACCTGAAAGGAAACATCACCAGATGCAAGGAGGATTGTAGTGGTTTTGGCTGGAATAGCTGATTTATTTTTTTTTTCAGAGCAGCTCATAGAATCATAGAATGGTCAGAGTTGGAAAGGACCTTCAAGATCATCAAGTTCCAACTCCCTGCCCTGGGCAGGGACACCTCCCTGGTGCTACACCTTGGATTTATAACCAAAACAATGTTGACAATATACCCATGGTCTAGATATTGCTGAGCAGGGCTTACTCAGCATCACAACTTCTTCTGCTCCTCACCCCACCCCACCAGTGACAGGGCTGGGAGGACACAAAGTGTTGGGAGGGGACACAGCCAGGATAGCTGACCCCAAAGGGATGTCCCATCCCGTATGGCATTGTGCTCCGGGGGGAAAAAGGAGGAAGGAAGGACATTCAGGGAAGACATACTTAAGAAGAAAGTTTCATCTTCTTCATGAGGGGCCTGGAACATCTCTGTGATGAGGAAAGGCTGAGGGACTTGGGTGCTTTTCATCTGGAGAAGAGAAGGCTGAGGGGGGATCTGATCAGCACCTATAAATACTTCAAGGGTGGGTGTCAGGAGGATGGGGCCAGTCTGTTTTCAGTGGTGCCCAGTGATAGGACAAGAGGGAACAGGCACAAACTTGACCAGAAGTTCCATCTCCACATGAGGAGGAACTTCTTCTCTTTGAGGGTGGCAAAGCCCTGGCAGAGGCTGCCCAGAGAGGTGGTGGAGTCTCCATCTCTGGAGACATTCCAAACCCACCTGGACACATTCCTGGGCAACCTGCTCTGGGTGGACCTGCTTTGGCAAGGGGGTTGGACTAGATGACCTCCAGAGGTCCCTTCCAACCCTATAGCATTCTGTGATTCTGTGAAACCCAGGTCTCCCAGCTTCTCCTGCGCTCCAGCCCTATGTCCACCTTGGACACCTCTGCTGGACTCACTGCACTTCAGTGTCTTCCTTGTATGGGGGTTGTGTGACCACGTTTTGGTAGGGGGGCGCTTCAAACTCTCTTCCTTACATAAATGTCAGGACTGTAAACGTTTTCAGCACTTCAGATTGGCAGCAAACTGAACTCAGGGAGAGAAAAAGCAGGTCAAAAAGGCCAAATATGGACTTAACAACTATTTTGACCAGTTTTACCTGTATCACAGTGGTTTCTGCCACCCCAGCGTACTTCCTTTGAAGCTAAACAAGAATTGTACACCAGAGACATGAATTTGATTTGATTTTGATTCCTCGTGCTGGGCAGAATGTGCTGTTGACCTCAGCTTCTGCTGGGAAAGGCCACAATTCCACTTCAAAAACATCCTGAATTCTTCCACTCAGTGTAAATTAATTTAGAAAGAGGGCTTCAGCACACGCTCCCAGATGTCTCCTCTAATTTCACAGTCTCCATCCAGACACTTCCCGAGGCCCATTCACCCTTGGCAAGTGCCAGCCAAAGCTCTCAGTCCCCAAGTTTGCACTAAATGAGTTGTCTGGTTCTGGATGCTGGATTACAACAAAGTGAAAATCTGAGAGAATCTAATTTGTGGGAAAGATTTGCCAGCCTTTCAAAACAAAAAGGTGGTTGGTTGGGGTTTGTGGGTTGTTTTGTTGGGTTTGTTGGGTTTTTTTTGTTTTCTTTTTTGCCCACAGAAAAAAAAAATGAGTGGAGAAGAGAATAAAATACTTTAATTACCTCAATTCACTTCCATGTCCAAAATACAAATTAAGGCGTGGAACACTGAGAGGACTCACAACAACCATGCAAAATACTTCCAGAATTTCCCTTTAAGAGGCCTGTGAAGGTCAGAGGGAACACAGGAAGAAGTGACAGCTCTCTCCAGCATCAGGCAGAATGCTGACTATAAAGCATTCAGCTACAGAAACCAAGATATCAAGGGCCATACAAAAACTCACTTAGGTCTCCTCCAGGATGGGTATATTTACCAGAAAACTATATTAAATTAAAGAAAAAATATAGACCATCATGTAAAAGCCAGGTATTCTAAATATTTCTAAGCAAGCTCAGCATAACTTCAAATAAACCCTTCCCACTACACAGTTTGTGCATATGCAAACCATTTTTGCCACCATAAGCACTGTATGAACAAACAGCTAGAGCCTGGTAATGGGCTGAGAGGCAGCAACCCCTGCCAGCTACCACACAGAAACTTCCAAAAACCACCAGAGAGAAGCTGCTGCTCTGCACCGGCCTGTTCTACATCAGCCACCCTGTTGTGCTGGGGACACGAGGCTGGCATTGCTTTCTGAGGTAAAAATCAATGATTTTTCATATTTCATATTACCCATATTCTCATATTATCAGTGATGGAGAAGAGAAGGCTCGGGGGGGACCTAAGAGCAGCCTTCCAGGATCTGTAGGGAGCTCCAGGAGAGCTGGGGAGGGACTCTTGGTCAGGAAGTCTAGTGACAGGACGAGGGGGAATGGTTTTAAATTGGAAGAGGGGAGATTGAGATGAGATCTTAGGAAGAAGTTCTTTGGTGTGAGGGTGGTGAGGCACTGGAACAGGTTGCCCAGGGAAGTTGTTGATGCCCCATCCCTGGAAGTGTTTAAGGCCAGGCTGGATGGGGCTTGGAGCAACCTGCTCTAGGGAGAGGTGTCCCTGCCTATGGCAAGGGGGTTGGAACTTGATGATCTTTAAGGTCCCTTCCAACTCTGACCATTCTATGATTCTATGATTCTGTGGTTCTGGTAGTGAATTTCTTAGCTTGCTATTACAACCAGCACTTGAATTTGAGTTATTTAACTATACAATTGCTCCCTTATGTTTTTTTTCAAGGAGAAAATACACCAAGTTTATGATTTACATGTCCTACACTGTTTCTTCTATCACTTTTCTCTCCCTGCTCTCCTGAGGTCTATCATTTTTGTCACTCAACACAAAAACTTAGGCTTACATCAACCACTATGTTTCCCCAGTACAGATTTCTCCTCCATTTTTCCATACATTCCTGCCCTGTGCACTTCTTCATAATACAATTGCTGGTATAAGCTTGAACTGAAACTAATTTTCAACAGTTAAGGCAAAACCTTGCAAGTAATGTATTTTATAAATCTTCTGGAGGTATACCAAGTGTTGCACTTAGAATCATAGAATCATAGAATGATCAGAGTTGGAAGGGACCGTAAAGATCATCAAGTTCCAACGCCCCTGCCAATGGGCAGGGACACCTCTCCCTACAGCAGGTTGCTCCAAGCCCCAGCCAGCCTGGCCTTAAACACTTCCAGGGATGGGGCATCAACAACTTCCCTGGGCAACCTGTTCCAGTGCCTCACCACCCTCACAGCAAAGAACTTCTTCCTAAGATCTCATCTAAATCTCCCCTCTTCCAATTTCAAACCATTCCCCCTCGTCCTGTCACTAGACTTCCTGACCAAGAGTCCCTCCCCAGCTCTCCTGGAGCTCCCTTCAGATACTGTGAAGATAAAGTGAAGAGAAGCACAGAAGAAAACCATCACTTTCAAATGTTGACTCTTGCTATTAAAAAAAAAGTCAAGTTCAGTATATATTCTACCACTAGACCTGATGACATATCCAAAAGCTGCATCTAATGTCACAGTTCTCAGCCTTTTCAAGTCTTTTTCCATGTCAGGAGCTTAATGAGCAGAAAACCAAACAAGAACTCCAAAGGAGATCAATGTCATTCAACAAAACCCTCTTTTTTTTCCCCTCTAAAACATTGCATGCATTCTTGAGAAGACAGTGATGACAGACTGGATGTCAAAACCTTCCAAAAAAACTTTTCTACCCTTCTAATTTTTTTAACTCTTAAAATCTAATCATTGCTGCTTTCAGCTTACGCAACGTGAAAGCCAAAAAGCCATCTAATAAAAGACACACTATGCCTTCATCTGAAGTTAATTTAGAGACTATTATTTCTTCCACAGGCCTAATCATATTTTATTGTAAGAAATCCCTCTCTTTATGATGTTAAGATAAACATTAAGGTGGTTTATTGTGCTAATTTCTTTAAGACAGCAAATATAGTGCCGACATGATTCAAGTCAAGTGCAGGAAGCCAGAACTCTGGAATTCCCTTCCCAGCATCACTCCTGGCTGCTGTTTAACTTTTGGAAAAAAAAAAAATCACTGCTGTAGTCTGAGTCTTGGTCTCCTCTCATCTATAAAACATCTTCCCTTCAGGGCTGGTGCTGACATACGTCATACAAGCAAACTCTGAGTAAAAAAATATGTTGTTTCATCTAAAGCATAAATTTCCAGTACATTCTTCAGCCAATCTCCCTCAGATCCCAGCCCAGCCAAGCTCTCTGCCACGGGTTTTCCCAGCGACCTTAACTGATTTATTCATATAATTAGTTGTTGATGCCCCATCCCTGGAATTGTTTAAGACCAGGGTGGATGGGGCTTGGAGCAACCTGCTCTAGGGAGAGGTGTCCCTGCCCAGGGCAGGGGGGTTGGAACTTGATGATCTTTAAGGTCCCTTCCAACTCTGACCATTCCATGATTCTACGAATTAAATGTTTGGCTTAATCAGAGCAACACAAAGATAAACTAGACTTAGTTCACTCTGCTACTCCAGCTGGCTTTTGGGGTTGCCCAACTACAATATGTATCCACTCTCTGCCACCTCATACCTGTCCTTAAAATTTCACCTTCCACACAGCCATAGGTGGAATAGGAACCTCCACTCGCCCCTGAGAATGTAATATAATCAAAACAACAATTTCCTGCTTTTAAAGACAGCTGATTTCTCAAGACTCCAGTCACAGCAAGGAATGGGATCTTGAGTTTTGAGTTGTTACAAGTCTGAGCAATTAAACCTCATAGAAAAACACCTTAATACGTGGACTGCAAGTTTCTTGTAGTGAAGGAAGGTGAGGAAAGATTAATAACCCTGGTATTCAAGATGCTGTTATAGCTACAGGCATGAAGAACTTCCCCCATGTCTGATGTACTACTGGGCACTGCATTGCACAACACATACTCACAGCTTTGGGCTTTTCTTTTGGAGGGGAGATTGAGATGAGATCTTAGGAAGAAGTTCTTTGGTGTGAGGGTGGTGAGGCACTGAACAGGTTGCCCAGGGAAGTTGCTGATGCCCCATCCCTGGAAGTGTTTAAGGCCAGGTTGGATGGGGCTTGGAGCAACCTGCTCTAGGGAGAGGTGTCCCTGCCCATGGCAGGGGGGTTGGAACTGGATGATCTTGAAGGTCCCTTCCAACTCTGACCATTCTATGATAATATAAAAGTTCCAGCTTTCTAAACCACTGGTCACTGCACTGACAGGTCACTCCGTCCAGCAGGGAGAGACGTTGGGGTGGTTTGTCAACATTCAGGGTGTGGAAAGGCATCCCAAGCACAACCTGCTAATCCTTCCATTTTAAGTCTTTCTTCACCAAACACAGAGACTGGAAAAACTTAACCCAAAGTCTAGTTGACCCTTTCCTGTGTTAGAGCTGATATTAGCCATGAACCACATATATATATGTATATATATACATAAACCCACCATCAGAAGTTACTTCTGCAACTGCACATGAGCTGATTTGGATGAGATGGACTCGTCATATTTTTCTTACAGAGCTTAAACAACTTTTTCAAGCACCAAGGTTTAAATTCCCAAAAGGAATTTATGCTTCAATAAGAAAGTATTTTAAAAAAATAATGACATTAGACACACAAATGAAAAAAACTGCTATCTTCACCTTCACCCTCTCAGCTGATTCCCCAGGCACCTCAAACTTTTCCATTCTCTAATCGCAGGAAATTCTGCTGTCAGGCACACCCAATTTTTGGCAGGCTCCACCAGCTTACCACCCCATGGTGCAGCTTAGTCCCACGCTTGTATTCACAAGCCCTTCTTGAGGGCTTCATCCGAGGGGTTTGATCCAGATGGCACTCGGACCAGATTCCTTCACTAGTTGGGGGGTGGCGGTGAAGAAACTGGAGGAAGGGCTGCTTTGCCCCACTGGGGAGCTCCGTTCAACAGAAGTGGGAGATCTGGGGTCATTCCTGTTGGATTCAGACCACCATATCTCCATGAAAGCTTTCTATCAGCAGCCAATCTGTTCATTTACGGTGGGGAGCTCTTGATCTCCCCTGCTGAAAGCAACACACCTTGCAGGGAACATCAAAGGTCCATCCTGCAGACAGAAAGACTACACACACATGGGCACACCAGAGCAGGTCATCACCCAGGAGAAGGAAGATCAGCATTCCAGGCTTTGTTGCACTTATCAGCTCTTTTATCCAATGACTCTGGCATATAAACCACCTGAATTTTTAGGGAAGACAAACACCCCTGGGTGAACCAGAATAAAGCTCCGTATTTCCAAGACAGTCATGGTTTGAAAACCTGTATTTCCCTCCTCTGCATACCTCCAGGCATCTTCCCACAGGTAGAACTCAGGCCCTTGACAGCTGCTGTGAATTCCCTTATATTAGTAAGGCATATGGAACATGAATTCCCATATATTAGTAAGAAATAGAGACCACAACCTCTGTTACACTGACGTGGTGGCTCCACACAGCCTGTCCTTGACCTCAACACCAATTTAAGGGCTCTTTTTGAAACAGGTGCCAGAGTTTGGGTGGGTTTAGCCACGTGTCACAGCTGGGGCATGGATGTCTGCTACAGCAGGCTGTGGAAAACACACAGCACTCGCTGCTCAGGGGAAAACACATTTCACCAAATCAGGTCAGACACCCCTGAGTGCTGTTGGTAGTGATTAACAATTAACCCTCTTGCAAGCAGACTTAGAAGTTGATTAACTACTGCATCTTTATACAGAAAGGAAACAATTCAGTGAAAGAAACCTGAATAAACCCCTTTTAAGATGGTCCCAGAAGAAAATCACCCATTCAAAGGAGCACAGTAAGAGTTCTGAAGGGATTTCCCCTTATCTCTACTACATTCCCAATATAAATCCATGTGGTTTACCTGTATATACGTTACAAGCACTTTCCTGCAGTAGTAAAATGAGCAAACCTGAAACTTTCAAAGTGATTTTATTGCTCATTTTATAGATTCTCCCAGCCCTTTGATGCGCTGCCATTCCAGAAGGCAATCCCAGCCTCATACCTTTGTTGTTGCTGCTGCTCCCCTCCACCGCACCCATTTCCAGGTTGTCCGTGGGAACAGTGTGCGCTGGGAAGCCGCCAAGCAATTCCCGGCGGTAAATCCTCACAGCAGGGAATGCCAGGTCCCAGAGAGCTCCACAGGGACCTTCCTCAGCAGGACGTCCTCTACAGAGAGAGACAAAATATAGCACAAGTAAGACACAAGACAGAAATGGTATCCTAGAAAATCCAAGCTCACCAACGGCTGATTTATAAGTGATCTGGAATGAAAACTGGATTGCTTCATCTCCTGTTAATAAATAAAGCTTAAGTCAGGTTGTATCTAAGTGTCAGAAGAGCTAAACATCCTCCTTCTAGCAAAGCAGTATCCATAAGCACGTAAAGGTGGGATCTGACCAAGGGTCAGGTAAGGGTGGGTGTCAGGAGGATGGGGCCAGGCTTTTTCAGTGGTGCCCAGGGACAGGACAAGAGGGAACGGCCACAAACTTGACCATAAGAAGTTCCATCTCAACACGAGGAGGAACTTCTTCACTTTGAGAGTGCCAGATCCCTGGAAGAGGCTGCCCAGAGAGGTGGTGGAGTCTCCTTCCCTGGAGATATTCAAAACCCACCTGGACACATTCCTGTGCAACCTGCTCGAGGAGGACCTGCTCTGGCAAGAGGGTTGGACTGGATGATCTCCAGAGATCCCTTCCAACCCCATAGCATTCTGTGATTCTATAAACCCTCTGCAGGTATAAGCCTCTGCTTTCTAATGGGTCAAATTCCAGTGCACATCTTTAAAAAGAAAGACAATGATACTTTTATACCCATCACAGGGTATCTTATTTCTAGACAGAGTAGGAGCACCTGTAGGACTGAGAGCTATTCCAAGATATTCCCTCCCATGGAGAAAGCTTGTCTTTCACCGATGCCTACATCCTACTCCAACCACAGTTTTGATGTTAAGTTTATTAATCCCTAACGCTGCTAACAGCAGGTCCAGAGCCATGGATCTCCATGGAACAAAGCCCATCCAGTGCCACCCCCTGCCCTGGGCAGGGCCACCTCCCACCACACCAGGTTGCTCCATGCCCCATCCAGCCTGGCCTTGAACCCCTCCAGGGATGGGGCAGCCACAGCTTCTCTGGGCAACCTGGGCCAGGCTCTCACCACCCTCACACCAAAGAAGTTCTTCTTTATATGTAGCCACATTTCAAATGGAAATTCACAAGAATTACACCCCACAAGGGATTACCCAGAAATTTAGCTGCAAAACTTATTTTTCATATCTGTTTTGCAGAACATTTCCTGCAGTGGGCTAAAGTCTGGTGGAAGACAACCCACCCATCTGCCTCCCTAATTTGATTGAATGCTATTAACGCATTTCTTAGCAGATTTTATCCTATTTTTGCAAATTTTTATACAGTTTTTTTTAATACATAGACACACACACACCCCCATACACACACACTGTGATTTCTCTGGCAAAAAAAATAGTACTAAAACAGGATGCTCCAACTCAAATACCACTTTCACCTGGTAAATCAGTGAAAACTGGAGACAACTAATTGCTAACAGGTGGGAGAAGGCTCAGATTAAGGTAGCACTTTAAACAAATTCTCTTTGCTTTCCCCTGACAACCAAGAAGCAGGAACAACAGTTCAAGAGATGCACTTTTCAAGTGGCAGCTTTTAGCTACGTTGACTTAACACTCTATTTTACTGCCAAGTTTCAAGTTTCATATCTTGCATGTGTCCAGGCATGCGATTCAGCACATTTTCAGAGCAGCTTTAACCATTGAAGCCTCTTCTGAAGAAGCAGAGAAAGAACACAGCACAGTATTAGGGAAGGTCACCCATTACCTTTCCAGCTACTATGGGTTATTCTGAGAATCA
>VXBW01007585.1:82654-97143 GCA_013400375.1 Thinocorus orbignyianus
AGAGGTCCCTGCCAACCCCATGTCATTCTGTGCTTCTGTGACTTCAAGGAAGAACAATCTTCCCAGTCAACAGCACCGGGATCTGCAGCCATGAAGCCACGAGCTAAGGAAAACATGGCCAGAAGAAACTCTGGCCAAGAAGAAAGAAACTCTGGATTTTCTTGGTTATCAGTGGAAAGAAGGGAACATAGAATCATAGAATGGGCAGAGTTGGAAGGGACCTTCAAGATCATCAAGTTCCAACCCCCCTGCCATGGGCAGGGACACCTCTCCCTAGAGCAGGTTGCTCCAAGCCCCATCCAGCCTGGCCTTAAACACTTCCAGGGATGGGGCATCAACAACTTCCCTGGGCAACCTGTTCCAGTGCCTCACCACCCTCACACCAAAGAACTTCTTCCTAAGATCTCATCTCAATCTCCCCTCTTCCAATTTAAAACCATTCCCCCTCATCCTGTCACTAGACTTCCTGACCAAGAGTCCCTCCCCAGCTCTCCTGGAGCTCCCTTCACCTTACGTGGGCACCAAAACTCTTCCTACCTGGCCTTAAAGAAAGTTTAAGGCAAAATCAGTACCTGTAAACAAGGTTTTAAGCACCAAGAGGATGCACACACAGCGTGTGTCAGCAGGCACAGTCACAGGAGGTGCAAATGCCTCTGTTTCCCTCAATCTCATAAGCTTTTAGCTCAATTTCTCTGCATTAAGTTGAGCTCTGAATTAGCGTAATTTGCCGCAACAGGTTTATTCACATCGAGACAAAGCCAAGGCAGCATTTTTCAAAAAAAGGATTAGATGACTCTAAGTCCTGCCATCTGCACTTAGACGTGTTTAGA
Organism: Thinocorus orbignyianus; assembly: GCA_013400375.1. NCBI lineage: Eukaryota > Metazoa > Chordata > Aves > Ciconiiformes > Thinocoridae > Thinocorus > Thinocorus orbignyianus. The sequence continues at coordinate 83,485 of VXBW01007585.1, forward strand.
CTCTCAGAAAGGTAATCACCCCACTCCAGGGCACGATCTGCAGGGGTCAGACAGATGATCTGATGCCCATCTTTCTGGTTTTGACGTTGCCCAACTGGGTCGGTGCATAATGGAGGATATTAGTCTTCCCTGGGGCGTCAGTTATTCGTCACTGCCAGAGGCAGCTCCGTGGATCTGAGGTGATGAGCCAGGCTCGTGTAAAAACCTCTCCGAAATACTCTCCCCAGCCCCAGAGCTCGAACACTCTGTTCTATTTCAGTTACAAGGAAGAAAGAATGGATGAGTACGCCACAAGATTCCATGGAGCAACTTTGGAAAGATTTATTAGTCATAGAATCATAGAATGGTCAGAGTTGGAAAGGACCTTCAAGATCATCAAGTTCCAACCCCCCTGCCATGGGCAGGGACACCTCTCCCTAGAGCAGGTTGCTCCAAGCCCCATCCAGCCTGGCCTTAAACACTTCCAGGGATGGGGCATCAACAACTTCCCCGGGCAACCTGTTCCAGTGCCTCACCACCCTCACACCAAAGAACTTCTTCCTAAGATCTCATCTCAATCTCCCCTCTTCCAATTTAAAACCATTCCCCCTCGTCCTGTCACTAGACTTCCTGACCAAGAGTCCCTCCCCAGCTCTCCTGGAGCTCCCTTCACCTTACGTGGGCACCAAAACTCTTCCTACCTGGCCTTNGGGGTCTCCAGACCTCAAAAGACAGTGAGTCTTTCATGGAGGGTTTTCTGTTTGTTAAATGTCCATTTAAAGAACAGGCAGAAATTACAATATCTTGCATTTAAACCCAGGGCAAAAAAAATCAAGTATCACTCCTACAGCTGGTGTTGGTTTCCAATCTATATAACCCAAGGTAGGCCTAAGGATTTCAGTCTTTGCTTCTTCATAATTTGGAAATACCAGTGTAATCTTAGGCTACAAGGAAGGTGGACACATTTCTTTATAGACACACAGCAAGGAATAGAAAACTGTCTCTCAGATACACTCATTTACGAGCAAAACAAACTAAGAGTGTGGAAACAACTGCATTTCAAAATTGTGAATAAGCAGTAAATTCAATCCAAATGATTTTTCACCTACTTATTGCTTAAATCCTTAAGTAACAGGTCTCGGCCAGCCCAACACATTCGGATTGAGAGGGCGTGGGGAATATTTCCAGAACACATCCCTGCCATTAAATCTGGGAGCCCACAATTTTCCAGCCAGAGGAGTGAGGTCAGGATGCGGCTCAACCACCAGAAAACGTGTATAAACCTCAAAACCACTTTTATAAACTTCAAAGGAACTTCTGTGACTTCTGGTGAGGTCCCACTCCACAGCCAAGTGACTTTACTGATTAATTAAAGGGACTCCCTGATTAATAAATGGCACTGCTACAGGACAATGGCTTTCTTGAGCCCAGCATTTCAAATAAACAGGTGATTTTTTATTCCTCACCACACTTCAGAGAGATGGGGTTTGCTACAGAACAATTTTATGGATTGTGAGGAAAAAAAGAAAATAGAGTTCAGATTAATCTTTTTTTTAATGTGCTGACAATTTAGTTTAAAACTGGACTACCTGACCATGGAAATAACTCCTTCTAGACATGCTGCAGAGCTTGCAGAAACTTCCGAGTGGAAACCTTCATCCCAGACTTTCCCATCACCACTACTTGACCCACGGCCATCTCCAATTGGAGTGAATTCCACCTTCCATATGCACTGGTTAGTCTGAAACATGGGGAAGCTCAATGTGCTTGAGTTTCTTGGGATGAAACTGCCACCCTTAACTGTCACCCTGCCTTGCTGTTTGCACCAATAATTATTTACCAATCAATCAATTTTCACAGCAATTGACAGAAACAGAAAAGCCATCATTATCTCCACTAATGAGACGATAAATAGGTAGAAAGAAGATAAATTATTGGTCTAGAACCATTCAGCAAGTAGAATCAGAGAATAGTTTGGGTTGGAAGAGACCTTTGAAGGTCACCTGGTCCAATCCTCCTGCCATGGGCAGGGACATCTTCAACAGGATCAACACAGACTGTCTCAGTTTGCCCTGAAGGAATCACCTGGAGCCTGGCTCCTGGGTGGGCAGAATGTAGCTAAAGTCTAGATCTTTTAACCAAAAGATTCACATTCTAATCCTTTACTGCCCCATTTCCAGATTTGTAAAGTGATATTAACAAGGGGATTTGTAAGTTTTTTTCAAGCAGGTTTCACACCACAAAGTTCAGATTTTGTTTAAATATCAAAGCAACATCTAGACAAAGCCCACCTAAAGAACACCATTTTTACCCTAATTTGGTTCCTCAAACCAAGGACACCAAAAAGCCTTGAGCTTCAGGCAAGAAATCCCCATCCAGTTTTGTTGGCACAACCAGAGCTCGTGCCTCGTGTTCTGGCTTCTCACAGGCACTGGGTTCTGAGCAAGAAAACAACAAATAAAAACAGTTATTCATAGAATCATAGAACGGTCAGAGTTGGAAGGGACCTTCAAGATCATCCAGTTCCAACTGCCATGTGCAGGGACACCTCTCCCTAGAGCAGGTTGCTCCAAGCCCCATCCAACCTGGCCTTAAACACTTCCAGGGATGGGGCATCAACAGCTTCCCTGGGCAACCTGTTCCAGTGCCTCACCACCCTCACACCAAAGAACTTCTTCCTAAGATCTCATCTAAATCTCCCCTCTTCCAATTTAAAACCATTCCCCCTCGTCCTGTCACTAGACTTATTTGGCACCTGGAATAACCAGCCTGGCACTCAGATGTCTGTCCGAAACACGAGCAAAGTCTAGAAGATGAAGGCTCCCAGTTAGACTAAGAAGAGTCTCCCAGCAATTAACAGGAATAAATAACTGCCAGCAACACGTGCATCATACAATACAACCCAGGCCTTAAAGGAAAGCCACAAGCCCAGATTCCTTCTGAAGTTTATTGGCCTGGCACCGCCGTCCACACCTTTTCACCACCTCTGAACTGTTGGCCATGCCCCTCATCCAGAAGTTCTTTGAGTCACACACGGGAATAACCGAAACATTCCTTTCCTTTGAATCTACAAAATCCAGCTAATGGAGGTAAAGAAAGGGGAAAAAATATTAAGGAATTTAGACTTGGAAAAAAAAAGAGGGGAGGGATTTTCCTGAGTATGAGAATTTATTTGGAGATGGGAGACTTTTGTTCTGAAGAACCTCTCAGGAGAGGAAGGACATGGACCTGTTGGAATGGGGACAGAGGAGGCCAGAGAGATGCTGGGAGGGCAGGAGCCCCTCTGCTGGGAGGACAGGCTGAGAGAGCTGGGGGGCTCATCCTGGAGAAGAGAAAGCTTTGGAGAGACCTCAGAGCCCCTTCCAGTCCCTCAAGGGGCTCCAGAAAAGCTGTGGAGGGACTTTTGTTGAGGGAGGGGACCCCTTGGAGGAGGGGGAAGGGTTTGACACTGAAAGAGAGGAGATGGAGATGAGATCTGGGCAAGAACTTCTTTGGTGTGAGGGTGGTGAGAGCCTGGCCCAGGTTGCCCAGAGAAGCTGTGGCTGCCCCATCCCTGGAGGGGTTCAAGGCCAGGTTGGATGGGGCTTGGAGCAACCAGGTCTGGTGGGAGGTGTCCCTGCCCAGGGCAGGGGGGTTGGAACTGGATGATCTTTAAGGTCCCTTTTAACCCAAACCATTCAGTGAGTATAAACTTATAAAGTAGAGGGGAGATGGGGGCGGGGGTGTGGCTGGTGTGTCGGAGCAGCTTAGGGCCCATTTGGGCTGAGAAATGACAGCTCTGGAAAATTTCCCCCCACTTCAACTTCCTTGCTCTCCTTGGGAGACACAAAGCACCTTCAGTATGCTTTGGATTCTCTTCCTCTCTTAGGTTTGCAACCTAAGTTTGATTTTGGACAGGGTTCTCCTAACTGACAGAGCTTGAGCCAGCAGTACAGAAGGAAACATTCCCTGTCTCATCTCCCACAACTCAAGGCTGGGCAAATGGAAAACAGGGCAGGAAGAGATGGTGATAAATTCTCTGCGTGGCATGAATCAGCTCATGAGTTACCAATGTACAGGTGTCTCTTCTCCAAGGTTCCCAAGCCGGCAGGAAAAAGTGCCTCTTCTTGTAACACAGCTTTTTCACCCCACACAGCACTTGGCACTTGGAAACTGCCCACCTCCCCGACACGGAGACCACCTCCACCCTCTCTCTCTGCTCCTAAATGAAGCATCCAGCCCCTGGCGCTAGCCAGAGGATGGAATCAGAAGTGTTTCAAGGATCAACATACGGCATCCATCCCATATAAGCTGATTACAGGATTTCCCGGACTCCTGACACTTCCCATCACACAGCCAGAAGGCCAGATGTCAAGCGTTGGGAGACACAGCTCTAACANCCAATGAAACCAGGCTGAGGCAAAAAAGGCCCGAATATTATCCACTCTGGAAGGGATGTCGCTGAGAGGATGCGACTGGCTGTGAACAGAGGGCTGCAATTATCGCCCTGGGAAATGCTAATTGACTTACAGCAAGCAAGGCATGACGAGAGGAGGGAAAGGCTCTCATCAGCAAGACTGGTAGCGCGGTTAATTGCCGAGTGCCTCCAAGAGCAAAAGTATTACCGGGCGCAAAGATTGATGAATCACCAAGTCGCCCTCGCTGAACCAAACAGGACAACTCCCTTCATCCAGGCTGTAAAACATCCATCCGCAATTACCTCTGGAATTCACCTGCAGGACTCTGCTGCCCGCCTGGGCGATGTGAGGATGGAGCCCCAAAATAGGAATTCAAAGGTGAAAGAGTATGTTCTTTCTCCAACCTGGTGTACACGTCCTCAAAGCTGAGGGAGAAATGTAGTCTTTGGCACTGTAAAACTTTAATTTTTTTCCATTTTCTTAAAAACTCACCCAAGAAGAAGTGGGACAGGGTGCTGCAATGGGGAGGTTCTCGGTTACAGAGGACACCTGGGAAGTGTGAACCTCGAAGTTCCAAACCAACCTGAGAAAGGGCGATCTCAGCGTTTAGCATTTTATTATTTCGAAGAAAAACATGTTTATGGAGGGAGGGAAACTTGACTCACTATCTGAGCATCTGGGAATACCAGTACTGCCTTTATGAAGGAGGCAGCCCTGCAATCGCTCTCATCTCCCCAGCCGCCGATCCAGGCTCTGCCCGCCTTTACCCTCTGATGGACGGGGAAATCCTAACAACTTATTTTTCCTGGGATTGCCCTCAGGAATCAGCCAGCCACTTCTATCCACACCAACTCACCCTCATCAAATCCACCCCCTTCCCAAAAAACTCTTCTCATTAACCCTATACCGCAGCACCCACTGGCCCTACACGGAACCAACCCAGATCCCCAGCACCCTCTGGTTGTTCTTCCAGAGAGTTTTGGGGTAATTAAACACGGGAAGGTGGCTTTTTTCCATAGGAAAGGGGCTTGGAAAATGCCCATTCCCAGGAGAACACCCGAGGCGAGGGCAGCATCTCAGTGCCCACCTGTCCCACGGCAGGTGGCTTAGAGCTTTCACATACCCGTGTTATTTACTGATACTAATTATTATTACTTATTATTACTACTTGCTTCACTATATATGCATTTTAAGGGGTTTTTTGTTATTTTTTTAAGGCAAATCCTAACCCACTTACTTCCAGAAGGAGCTGGAAGTTTGCTGACACACCTGTGGAAGATGAAGGGCATTTTTTTTTTCTGTTTTTACTTTTTTTAAAAATTTTTCTTCTTTTTTTCCCCACAGCCATAGAACCATCAATCTTAATGTACTAATAACACCGGTTTTTACCACAGGTTGTGGGTCCGGGACCCCCTCCAAGCACTGAGGGCTGAACACCACGGTCTCCTCAGGGCCTGGCTTCTCCCCGGCTCCCTCCATCCCCGCCGCCCCCTCTTCCTTTCCCAGCTGGGAATTTGGGATTTGGAATTTTATCTCCCCGATAACGGCGGATTTGAGGTTCCATCTCCCCGATAACGCCGGCGCTCCCCGCCCGCCCTTCCCGCCTCCCGCCCCTGAGGGCGCCCTGGGGGGAGGCGATGGCGGCGGCTGCTGAGGGAAGGGGGACTCACCGTTCTCTCTCTGCCGGCGCTCCCCGGGCGGGCTGAGCCAGCGGCGGCGGCTCCAAGCCGGCGGTGGCGGTGTCGGTGTCTGGGAGGCGGGCGGTGAGGGCTGCCCGGCGGAGGTGGAGCCGGGGCGGGGAACGGCAGGCTCGGACACCCCCTTGCCCGCCCCCCGGGCGGTGCCGACGGGAGCCGGGCCTGAGGGGGCTGAGCTCTGGAGTCAGGATGGCTCAAGTTGGAAGGGGCCTGGAAGATCATCTAGTTCCAACCCCCGGCCCTGGGCAGGGACACCTCCCACCAGACCAGCTTGCTCTAAGCCCCATCCAGCCTGGCCTTGAACCCCTCCAGGGATGGGGCAGCCACAGCTTCTCTGTTCCAGGGTCTCACCACCCTCATACCAAAGAAGTTCTTCTCCACATCTCATCTCCATCTCCCCTCTTTCCCCTTCCTCCTCCTCCTAGGGCTCCCCTCCCTCATCAAGAGTCCCTCCCCAGCTTTCCTGGAGTCCCTTGAGAGACTGGAAGGGGCTCTGAGGTCTCCCAGGAGCCTTCTCCAGGCTGAACCCCCCAGCTCTCTCAGCCTGTCCTCCTAGCAGAGGGGCTCCAGCCCTCCTGTCATCTCCATGGCCTCCTCTGACCCCATTCCACCAGGTCCATGAGTCACCTCCTCAGAGCTGAAGGTGTTGGACACCCGCAGTCAGGAGACTGCAAATGACAGAGCTGTTTTCAAGCAAACACCAAGGAAGGGTTGACACCCTGAGGGGTGAGATGAGCTGCCAGGGTTAACCCCAGGAACAGGCTCCACCTTCTACAGTTCCTGACACCACCCTGACCCTTGGGGACTCTGCAGGTGCCTCCTGGGCATCGTGGTGGCCACTGGAATGTCTCTGCCACTGGAGAGGCCAACAGGGCGAGACATCAGCCCCATTCGAGCATCAGGGACATCTAAAGTGTTGGCTGATAAAGAGTAACCATCAGGTATCTTACAACCAAAACTACTGAAGGTCCTCATTTGAGGATAAATGTGGTCTCAGTTGAGCTCAGCTCTGCCTGAAGATAAATTTGAGTTTTAGCTAAGAAAATTTTTCATCAATAGCAACAGAGTTGCAGTGAGTATTTTTCGAGGGATGCAGAACCCCATCCTTCACTTTTCCCCGTGCACTTGTGTAAGCTGAGTCTTGGAAACGCCTACAACAATTTGAGTTGTTTTGATAGAGTTAATTAAGTGACGCAATCCCGCATCCTGAAAACGAAATTGTAGGGATCCGCTTGCAAACAATCTGCTCTATCATCGAGTTCATCCTCCAGGCACGAGCTCTATCTAGGAGATCTTGAAGTCTGCATCAAGGAATAAGCTCTGAGGTGGCACCGTGCGGCATCTGCCTTCTCCTACAGGATGAGGGGGGAATGCCCGGGATCCCTGTCTGCATAATATAAATAAATAATATAAATATATAAGAATATAAATGATCTGCATTGGAATTCCTCTTTGTCCCCAATGGAGCCAAAGCTCCTCGTCCTGCGTGCAGTAGAATAATCAAAATAGAACAATCAGAAATAAAAATGGGGAATTGGAATAATCAAAATAGACTAATTAGAAATTAATTGACTCTTGATTTTAATAGACTGATTTCTGAGTCTTCTCAGAGACTACAGGCAGGAATGATGGATCCTGGCTGGAAGGAGCTTCCCCTTCTGCTGGGCTCCGGGCAGGTCCCAAGGGAAAGCACCAGCAGAGGTAAATCCCGGTGGAAAACCACATAATCCTCGTTAGAAACCTACTCGGCAGCAAAAGCAGAGCAATCCGTCGCTACAGAAATTCTGGAGCGCCGACAGTTTGCACTGCTGAGCAGAAAAAGTAACAATATTGGGAAATACTGATATAATTGAGAAATGCTGGGAGTAATAATTCCTGAAATAAGCTTTATGAAGCTCCTCAGCGTGACTTAAGGGAGGTGGGATGGATACAGGAACTTTTGCTCCATTACGCTGGGTGTAATATTCCCATAAAAATGGAAATGCAGAGGAGGAGTGGAAAAGTCTCCTTGTCACCCTCCAGGCTACTGAAAAAAGAGTAGGAAGAAGGAAGGCTTCAGTGGAAGATGCAATTATTTATAAAAAAAAATTGAAAATATTAACCCTGTGTCCATTTCCCAAGCCTTCTAATTCCTTTCTATAGATTCAGAGGAAAGGTTTAACTTCAGACAGTGGGATGGTGACTCCATGGAAGGGGGTGACTGCTACGTGCTGGGGGCAGAGCACCCCTCCAACAGAATCACAGTNCTGAACCGGGGAGCCCAGAGCTGGACACAGATGCCACACGACACGCAAAGTTTAGCTGGATTTTATTTTCCACTGTAACGGTTTTCAAATGATACATCATGCAGTCTGCCAGTGTATCCATCCATCTCTGATAGAATTTCAGAACGAAGATAAAAGACTTATCTCCAGGGGATGGGGGAAGGAGGGGGAGATCTGCTATCCAGAGTTTTAATACATTTCAGCATCGTTTGATGCAATGGCAAAAAAATTTCCCCTTGTTACCAGCAAAACGTGTCCACGATTTATTATTTTTATTGGGTTTTTTTCCTCCTAAATTGAACACTACTGTAAAGATACACAGAGCCCAGAGAATTTCACACACCTGCAGTACACGTTACACACTTTACAAACTAGACAGGTATAATTCTACAGAATGCCTCCGCCCCCGAGGGTCCCCCCACAACCAGGAGTGTTTTGACGGCCGGGAGAGGATGGAGAGGAACCGGAGAGGATCCCGCACGGTGGCTGTTCCCCACCCCGTGCCCTTGGCACGCCATCACAGGCACAATGAGGATAAAAAACCAAAGCAAGGGGAGATTGAGATTATCCTGACTGTTTAATTTTGGATCCCTTCCACTTCCAGTGGAGATCTACTTCACTCCTGTTTGCACGACGACTTTCTCCTCCGATAAGGGGAATCTGATTCGGCCTTTCTCCTTTTGGATCTACGTGACCATTTGGTTTAAACACCCATTTATTCAAATGAAACAATGTTCAGCTTAAAATTCTTTTATTATTTCTTCTATTTCCAAGCCTTATTTATCAACATTTCAACCAAAGATGTGTCTTAATCCATTAGGTTTTATAAAATGAAACTTAAATGTTACTCGTAAGGTTCTGTAGGTAGAAATTACTGTCATAAAGGTTTTTGTGTCTTATTTTTTCAATATATTCAGGATAATCCACTCTCACCCTTGTCGAGTGAAATACAAACTTCAAAACTGCCTCAGCCAAGATCTTTCCAGATTTAAGACTTTCCTTGCTTTGGAGAAAACAAGTGGGTGAAACATGAACTCAAGGACGAACAGAAGATACCTGAACGTACCGTGAAGAGAAGCTCCAGCGAGCAGGAAATGCTTCTGAATTACTGGCAAAAAGGACAATATGCTCTTGAATTCCATCTGAAGGACACTTTCCATTTGTGAACAGAACTTCCACCAAAAGTTGTCCCACATTTCAAGGTGTGAAATTGAAATTTGCACTTTACAAACGGCCACTTTAAAGAATAAATATAACACAATGCTCAACGAGCAAAGAAAGAAAGCATCAAGCAGCAGAAACAGCAGGAGAAGGTTGTGGCCTCTGCAGAGCAGGTGCAGATGGGTTTCCTTTCCATATATAAAAAGTGAAAGACTTAAAAATGGTACAAAAGTTGAAAATACACCACGCAATACAAGCTGAAGTTGCCTAATTAAAAGAGGCTTACAAATGAGAATCCATACACAAGCAGAGTGAAGTTCAGCTGAGGGAATTCATCGTTTCCAACTGGGTATTTCTTTTGGAGAATTTGAGCCTAAGGCATCCCTGTCAGCGTTTGGCTTCTAGAAAAGTCCTCCCTCAGGCTTGACGTAACAAGTCACCTTGGAGAAACCTCAGGATATTTTGGCTAGATGAACTGACTGGCTGATCAGCACTAGCACAAGTAGGAGATGTCAAAGGTAACTTATTACTCGAGCTGAAGAGAGACCTCTCAGCTGCCAAACTGACGGTGATGCTGGGAGGAGTTTAATACGTTTTTTAAGCTAATGCTGCATCTACAACTCACTTCCACACCAGAGGATGAATTCCAGAGACAGAACCAAACTTTTCCTACAGCACAAAATCTCTGGCAGCAATCCCATTTGCTTTCTTTTCCACGACAAGAGGTTTAGAACCAAACCAAGAGGATCAGTAGTTCCTAGGAGAAATTCCAGCTCTGAACAGCTGATCAGGTAAACACAGAGTAGTTCTAAACTAATACTTTTTATCAAAGATTGCATCTGGCAAGTTCACAGTTCATTTTTTGCTGGCAGTGCACATGCACATAAAGAAAGAAAAGAAAATATAAAACTTTGAAAAATACAAAATAAATTAAATACATGCAAATTCCCAACTTCATTAAATAGTTTTAGCAAAACGCTCCCCAAAATAGTGCAACATTAAAAAAAAATAACAACAACAAAACAACAGTTAAATTAAGTCCAACTTGCTTTGCAACAACCTACATCATTTCAGTAGAAAAAAAATAGCTAAAGTTGGTTCATGAGCTTTGAAAACGCTCTACGCTGACTACACACAACTATGTCTACTAACAAACATGTTCAGAAATTAAAATATAAAGAAGAAAATGGTCAATCTCAAATGAAATAAGATCAAATGTCTGCAAAACGAGAGCAGAGGGGCTGTGCCAGGCCGGGCCCTTCCCAGAACCCACGTCCTTGGAGGTAGGGGTGCGCTCTCCACACGCCGGCAGGAGGAGGATATGTGAGGAGGAGGCAGGAGCCTCTGCCTGCCAGAGGAACCTTCCCAGAAACGATTCCAGTGCCCCCCAGTGCTGAGACGATGGAAACTTTCTGTCTGGCACAGAAGAGAGATCTGAGAAAGGGAAGGGTGGGCTCGTCCTCACCTCCGTGCGCTCCGGCCGCGGGACCACCTGCTCGGTGTGACTTCTGATGACATCCTTTCCCCTTGTGATTACACTCTCCACCTCCTAACGAGCGTATTCCCAAATCTGATCTGCAAAGGACGGCTTGAGTAGATGACTCTCACCTCCTCTTGGACTCTCTCTCAAATTTTGGTTAAGGTAAGGGGTAAGGTTTGGAGGATTTTACTTCATTTTTCTTTTTTTCAAGTAGCGTCTGTTCTGACAGGGGACAGTTCACTCCGGTACCTGAAGTCCTGACCAAATAGATCAGGACATCCCGGAGGATTTAGAGGAATGGGAAAGGGGGTGGGAGGAGGAGGGGGATGCTTGTCAGCTTTTCCCAGACAAGATTTCCACAGCATTCTGAAAGCCTTCAAAGTTTCATAGAGAACAATGCTTACAAACACGTGGCCAGCCATCACACTCCAGGAAAACCCCCCACTGTTGGGAGAACTACAAGCAGATCAGATCTTAATTAATTATCTTAATCAGATAGGTCACACAGATATATTCATCTTAACTACCAAACTCCAAAAAACCTAGATCTATACTAACAGATTTCTCTGCATCCCCTCTGATCTTTACCAGGTACTGCAATAAAGGTTATTTTATACAGTCCAAAGATTATTTTGTTTGTTTGTTTCAATCAGGATATTACAAATGGTTCTTTGGGGAAATTTCCTTCTGAAAATGTAAGCAGTAAAACGAAACCATATAGCAGCACGTTTTCTTCCCCTAAAAATATAAAATAATATGTCTATTATACAGGAAATCAGTCATGACGGAGCACAATCACCTGCCTTCGATGGCACTTGCTCATCGAACAATGAACTCTCTGATGCCACAAGTCGGGATTGACCCATGCCAAGGGAGGACTTGGCCAAAGCATCCATCCCAGCGTGGAAAACCCCAACCCTACCCAGCGCCCAGGGGTCAAAGGCAGTCAGTGAGAGATTTGGGGTGGCAGACTTCCTACCGTTACTTTAGCTGCTTATGTTAAATACATTGTACAAGTATCTGTAGAAGAGGTTGAGCCCAACACTTCTGTACACGTGGAGGATCCTACGAAGCTCAAAAGACCCGGGACCGGTGGGTGCATTGCAGATGGCTGCAGGATGATGGGGACGTGGATGGGGTTGAAGAAGGGCAGGGGTGGGGGAAAAGAAGCTTAGTGACTTACTGACAGTCCTTAGCATGCTCAGTGGAACTGACCTGCCAAGAGAGAGCAAAGAAAGTTAATGATAATTAGTGGAAGCTTGAGATTAGGAAGCAAAATACGCGCCCTGGCAAATCACCCAACACCTACAAGGCGCAGAAATGGGATGCAAAGATACCAAGGAGTCACATAAAGCCCAATTTTAACAATTCATGAAATTGGGGTTTCTGTTACTAAGCCTCGTAGAGGATTTTTCTCAGATCTGTCTTGCCAGCCCACAAATTGGCAGAGTCAGAAGGAGAGCAGCCCTGAGGAGAAGGACTTGGGAGTGCTCCTGGATGAGAAGCTCCCCAGGAGCCGGCAGTGCGCGCTGGCAGCCCAGAAACCAACCCCAGCCTGGGCTGCAGCAAAAGTGTGAGCAGCAGGGCCAGGGAGGGGATTCTCCCCCTCTGCTCTGTGCTCCTGAGACCCCACCTGGAGTCCTGTGTCCAGCTCTGGAGTCCTCAACAGAGAAAGGACNTGAGGCATTTCTATGCTCTCTAGAACTACCCCATCCTTTTGAACGGCACAGATCTACCCAGCTAGAAGCAGGATAGAACTTTCTTTTATATTCATGAAGGTGGGGTTTCCATAGAAGTATTTGCTGTCAAGTACCATTCCAGTGTCTCTGGATGGAGCACTCTGGACCACTCCAGAGTGCTCCATCCCTCTGATCATCTTGGTGGCCCTGCGCTGGACCTGTTCCAACAGTTCCATGTTTAGGCAGGTAGCAGCTTTTTTTTCCCCACAGAGCAGCTGGTATGATGAATGTTTGGAAATATTTTACATGCCTCTGGATCACACTCTTTTCCCTTTGCTCTTTCAAAGAGGTGGGAAGGCAATGAAGTAGAAAGACAGAGGCTGCCTCGCTCAGGAGGTGGGAAAGCCACAACTGGAGTGCAGAAGGAAGCAAAAAACACTCAGCAAAGAGTTGCCCTAATTCATCCCCAGTGAAAATATGTTGCTGACAGCTACAGGGCTGGTGGAAAACACACTGAACAGAAACAATCTGCACCAAGACAATAACAGCTTGAGCGTGACGTGATGGATGGGTTGCATGCATGACATGAAACATTCTCCAAAAAAAATAAACGTAATAAAGGAAAAGAAAGAAAAAAAGCACCCAAAAATGCCGAGTGCCTAAAGATTTTTTCCTAAAGGAAACCTCATACTGTCAGAGGAGAGTCATAAGAGAGAATTTATCCTCAAGGAGGGAAAAAAAGGGAAATTTGGACAACTCTGCAGTCTGCTGGCTGGTTTTTACAGCCACTCACTGCCACCCAACTCCTAGTTTGCCTGTAATGAAAGTTATCACCTAAAATAACAGCAGATGTAAAACGGCTCAGAAATAATGAGCCTTTGAAGAAATCCATGGGAGGTGTAGGGTGCACGAAGTAGTCTCATGGGAATCATGGAATCAGGGAACTGTCAGCTGGAAGAGACCTCTAGAACCATCCAGTCCCACTCCCCTGCTAAAGCAGGG
>VXBW01007585.1:101899-146786 GCA_013400375.1 Thinocorus orbignyianus
ACCTGTTTGGGAACCTTCGTAAGCTGTTCCAGGTTGTTCTCAAGAAAGGAAATCTTCTGCTTCTGTGCAGCACTTCCACCTCCATCGTCGCTGTCGAGTTCAACACTCTGCACAGGAAATTGCAGCATTGAGCAAAGCCAGGAGAAAATCAAGAGGGAGCTCAGGCCTTTTGTGTATTTAAGCTTCCCAAAGGCAGAAGAGTCTTCCAGAGCCCCAAATTAGAGAGAATTTATTCTACCCCTTCAAAACTATTCTCATTGAGCAATTCTGGGGAGACCCTCAACAGGAAAATCATAATTTTGGTGGGGAAAACCCTTTGTCTCTCTCTTTTCCACTCCTGGGAGACATTTTTATGTAATATGGGTTTTCAACCTTAAGTATGAAACCTCTTCCCTAAAACTGCTCTTCTTCAACTGTTAAAAAAACCCACTCAATTACTTCCAAACATGAATTTTGCCAGGAAAAGGCTGATGAATCACAAGGCCAGAGGAAGAAAGGGCTCAGTGTGGTGTAAGTACAAGTTATAGTGACTGATTTCTGGTTCCCATTAACACCACCTTGAAGAATTTTGTAACTGAAGGTAATTACACTGGTTGATTTCACTTCACCACCACGAGTAACAAATTAGGACCAAATGAAAGCTAATAAACATCAGGAGAGTTTTAATCTCGTTAGTCAATGTTATTGGAAAAGACAATAACCCATTTGGTAACAACATGAACTCAAAGCTTCCAGCAGATTGAAAAAAGGCTGCAGGAAAAGAAAAGAGAATGGTCTTACTTTTTTAACACGGGTGGTGAGATCTTGCACAAACAGTTTGCGTAGGTTGTGAAGAGTCTGAAGTTCTCTTGCCTGGAATCAAAATAATTATTATGAAAAAAAAAGCAAAAAGCAGCCAGAAGAGAGTTGATACTCTGGTGTAAACATTCTCCTCAGATTTGAGTGGATAATATTTACTGTGATTTATGTATAGATACATATGCAGCTCACAGAAGGGCATTGCCCACACTGAAGAGCTCTTGCACCTCCCAAAGTGTTCACCACAACAAAGTTACTGTGGAAAAAATGTCAATTTTGTCTTAGGACATGGGAGGAACAACAGCAGAAAGCTGAAATCTCCCCATTTGCCCACAGTTACACACACCTAGTGATAGTTACACACACCTCCAACCATTCTATGATTCTATGTGGATTCACCCTGTAGGAAACACCTTGGTCTTCTCTGAATGTGGGCACTTAAGGATCATAGAATGGTTAGAGTTGGAAGGGACCTTAAAGATCATCCAGTTCCAAGCCCCCTGCCCTGGGCAGGGACACCTCCCACCACACCAGGTTGCTCCAAGCCCCATCCAGCCTGGCCTTGAACCCCTCCAGGGATGGGGCAGCCACAGCTTCTCTGGGCAGCCTGGGCCAGGGTCTCACCCCCCTCACACCAAAGTTCTTCCCCACATCTCATCTCAACCTCCCGTCTTTCAGTCTCAAACCCTTCCTCCTCATCCTAGGGCTCCCCTCCCTCATCAAGAGTCCCTCCCCAGCTTTCCTGGAGCCCCTTGAGGGCACTGGAAGGGGCTCTAAGGTCTCCCTGGAGCCTTCTGTGCTCCAGGTTGAACCCCCCCATCCCTCTCAGCCTGTCCTCACAGCAGAGGGGCTCCACCCTTCTCATCATTCTTCACCAGCCCAGTGAAGGTTCAAAAGCTGTGACCCCACCAAAGACATTCTTCATCCCTTCCTTCTCAAAGCCATCACCCAAACGATACGCAGTGTCCCTGAAGCCTGATGGTTCCCCACACCAACGGGTAGGGATGAGCCATTTTTTGGCTTTGGATGCCTCGTGTTTTCCTGTAATTCACTATGCTTGATTTTCCGTTCCTGCTGCTGTAATTATATAACTTCAACAAAGTGAATAAATTGTTAATGTAAGATAGTTCAAAGATGTTTATTCCAAAACCTTAACAACACCATCTGGGTTTCTTCAAGCTGACAGTATCGTTCTGCCTAACTCTGATTTCAAGCTGCCTTATTTATTTGGCAAACAGGCCCAATCAAATCTATATCCAAGCTCTAGGAGTATCTGATGAGTAGAGCTCATACCAGAAAGGCTGGCTGGATCTGTCCCTCACATGAGTTTATTTCAACATGAAGGAGCCATCAGGAGCCAAAGCTGAAAGGAACCAAACAGTTCAGCTTCCCTAATGAACTCCAACTGATCCTGAGACCACTATCAGCTTAATTTTTAGGGCACCACAGAGAGGAGAAAATGCTGGGTTTGAGTTAATAACCATGTTAACAGTAGGAAAAATCACTTTATGATGCTCCTAAACCAGTTTTAGTCATCTAATTGCAGCTACACTGTTTCACATGCCAGTTATTTCAGGTGGTTGGAAGGAAAAGGACAGCAAAATAAAGAGCACCATTAAATTTATCAGTGATAGTTTTTCACAGAAGGCAATCATAACAGTATTTAAGCTTAAATTTTAAAATTCAACTTCAACAATTTGGCAAAATGCATAAATTTAACCCATTATGATATAAATTGGTCATTTCCTATGGCTTAGATGATACACCAGTGATGAAGACCTAGGGGGAAAAAAGCTCAATGAAGTGTAATCAAGACATACCACTGTTTCCTCCAGGCCCTTAAGATCTTCTCTTGCTTGTTCCCTTTTATCATTAAGCAGTCTGGAAAGGTCACAACATTAAACACAAATCAAAAAGTGGTAGCAGACAGAAGAGAATCAATCAACATTCAAGTTTGAGTAGAACATCTGCAGACACGAGCAAACTCTACATCTCTCTGCATCTTTATCTATGCTTTTGATTGTCCCAAACGTGTTGGTTTCTCACAAGGAATGGCTGTGCCACCAGCTCCAGTTTTTGGGTCCACACATGACATTTTTATCTCTCATTTCCAGGATAAGCTTTTGCTCAGCTGGCTGATTTATGACCAGCCCAACCCACTCACCCTCAGAAAACCCCAGCTTCCTTCTTGTTTGGTTTTGCTGTGCATGAATAAGTAAATGGGGGATTTAGCTCTTGCTACAGTATTTTGTAAAATCAGAGCTCTAAATAAAAATAATTAATTAATAAATAGATTTTTTAAACAATCAGGAAGGATCCAATCCACTTTTAAAAAGCCTACAATGTAAAAACATGCAGTAGTTGGTAATCATTTTAATTCTATATGTTGGCTTTGTTATTGAAATGATATTTTTAGAGTGAGAAACATTTGTGTTGAAACATTCACGAGGACATTTCCTGTGGACACATTAAAAGACACTATATTGAAGGACACCAGATGAGAAAACTTGTTGACTTACATGAGCTTTTCCAGTTTCATTTCTCTTTCCTGGTCTTCAATTTTTAATTTATCATAATCAGCACTCAGTTTCTCTTGTTCCAACTGCAGCTTCTGATTCATACTGAAATGTGCAGGGAAAAGTCAGTACAGCTCAGTCCTGAACCCCATAAACACGGGTGGGTTTACATGAATGAAACAGGGTAAGACACACCAAGTAAGGCTGTAACTCTCTACTCGAAAATTTGGAAAGAAATTAAGCATAAAGATCTCAAGAACAATAGCTTTTATGTAAAAATATTAGAGAATTAAACATATCTGGCTGGCTTCCTGTGTATCAAAGGACACAAACTGCTAAATACTTCAAGGGTGGGTGTCAGGAGGATGAGGCCAGGCTTTTGTCAGTGGTGCCCAGTGACAGGACAAGAGGAAACAGGCACAAACTCAAACGTAAGAAGTTCCATCTCAACATTAGGAAGAACTTTGAGGGTGGCAGAGCGCTGGCAGAGGCTGCCCAGAGAGGTGGTGGAGTCTCCATCTCTGGAGACATTCGAAACCCACCTGGACATGTTCCTGTGCGACCTGCTCTGGGTGGACCTGCTTTGGCAGGGGTTTGGAGGAGATGATCTCCAGAGGTCCCTTCCCACCCCATAGCATTCTATGATTCTGCTCTTGAAATCTTTCCCTATTTCCTATTTCCCCATTATTAGTTTTTGACCACAAAATATGGTGAAAGAAAGAATACAACATCAGGGTTGCCTAGATTTTATGAACGCTGACAAAGCCAAGATTACAGGAGCAAGAAACTCTGTTTTTCAAGTGCTGGAGTATGTGACTAACAGAGTCCCACTGCTGTGTCAGGGAGAAACACAAAGCGTGTGAAAAATGGGACACATTCACTTGCAGAACTAGTTGCTACAAGAGTCCCTCAAAACTTTTGTCTTTAAAAATCTGTTCTCCTCCAAGTTTCTCCTATCTACTGGGTTGCAGGTGTAACATTCTGCTTTCTTTTTCCTCTGTATAATTTTATGGCCTTGTTAAAGCTCTGCAATAAAGAAGCAGGCACTGTAATTCACTGCGTAAAATAATTACAGGGTTGGCTCCTGCATGTAAGGACACTGCTTTCTGTAAACCACTAAAATATATAGACATCAATTAAAACTTAAAAAGAACACCTCCAAAACCATCCCTACAGTGTCACGGAACAGGAGAGGAAGAGAGAAAGTGATGAAGTGAACATACTCTCTGATTTCATCGATTATTTTCTGCTTCTCTTCAATCTCATCCCTCAGCCTGGACAGCTGCTTCTGGTGGGCTTCCCTGTGACTCTCCATCTGCTGCTCCAGGGCCTTCTGTGGAGCACAAAAAACAGAGCCAGACATGAAATCAAGCAACACAGAGCAAAGATTCCTTCATACCTTTCACCTACATCAACCTGTCCTTCTGGAGCTGAGCAGTGCTCATCAGAACAGGGTAATTCAGGGGTCTGCCTTCTAGATTATTCTATGATGACAAAACTCTGCATCTACTCATCCAAGTGTTAAATTCTGACATTTTTTAGCAACAGATGTACACCAATTTCGACTGCTGCATGCCAAAGCCAGGGTCTGACTATATCAAGTGCCAAGAATGGTACTGGTTTTTACCAGTCCTCACTTATTTCACCAAAAAATTCACAGTAAAACCCAAACCACCCTCTCCCTCTCTTGAGAATTGTTTATCCACAGCTCTGTTATTTAAATTCTAGCAGGGCCACCGAGATGATCAGAGGGATAGAGCACCTCTGCTGTGAGGACAGGCTGAGAGAGCTGNAAAAAAATCACTGCATCTTTTGAGATTGCTAAAAACAGATTTGCTTTTCTTTTTCTTCCAAATGTAAAGAATAACTCTACAACTGTTTTAATAACATTAAGTTTTTATAATGGAAGTAAAAATTCTGAAGCTGCCAAACCTCTGTCGCTCCCCTCTTAAAATTATATTTTCCTTTTTCTGCAATTTTCAACCCCATCAGAAACACAACTTGCACACAATTGCTTTCTTCGCATTCCCAAGGAAGAAGAAAGCACCAGAAAACAGATTTGTGTTTGATTATCGTTTCTAGGAGAGAGACAGAATTCTTGCCAAATTATTTGGGAAATCTTTTATCAAATTTCAGTGCCTAAATTATATTAACCCCAGTAGCCTGATTCATTACTAAGCAAATTGACTTCAAGCAAAGGCAAAAAGCAAATTGATTTCCAGTGGCAAAAAATTAGAGTAACTTAGAGGTGAATAAATACCAGTTTTCAATCATATATAACAAAATTGTTCTCAAGTATGGACAGTGGCTCTGACATTTGGGTTATCCATCCATGTGACTGGAGGAATCCAGGCACCTCCCATCCAGCAAACACAGCTGAACCTCTCTCCTCTTTGAAGCTGGCTCAGCTTACACACTGTTCTCAGAAAAGAACTCAGCTATTCAGTCTATAACTTACTTTTCTCCAGAATTTGGTCACCAGGCTCATTACTACCAAGTTCTCTAATTTCACGTCACCAAGGTCACTCAATTACACGAGGTCAGGTTTTTGAAGGGAGGTTGGAAGCGTTTGCTAAAAGCACACAATGTGTGCAGGAAGACAAAATTACTCCCTGATTATCAGCCTCATGAATGATCTCACTGAGAAATGCCCTCTAAAATTACCACACACCGTCCTACCTTCATCTCCTCCGCGTCCTGAAGCCGGGTCAGATGCTCCTTCTCCTTATCCTTGAAGCTGACTTCGTGCATCTTTTCTGTTTAAAGTTGGAAATTAAAGTTGAGAATTAATTGCAGAGTTCTGGAATGTGCTACTTCCAGTCATTTAAGGAAAAAACAACAGTTCCTCCTTTGCCAGGGGACAGGGGAGACAGCGTTGGGGGGCAGAGACAGCCATGGTTTGCATCACCCAACCTGTGACCACACTCCCCAAACCCCCTTTTCCTTTATTAACACTTAAGTTTTTTATTCTTTTCAAAAATAAAGTTTCTCTGTATTTTGTGGAAGGGTAAGTAAGCTGAAAGGGATAATTCATAGGATCATGGAATGGTCAGAGTTGGAAGGGACCTTCAAGATCATCGAGTTCCAACCTGGGCTGGTGGGACACCTCCCACCAGCCCAGATTGCTCCAAGCCCCATCCAGCCTGGCCTTGAACCCCTCCAGGGATGGGGCAGCCACAGCTTCTCTGGGCAACCTGTTCCAGTGCCTCACCACCCTCACACCAAAGAACTTCTTCCCAATATCTCATCTAAATCTCCTTTTGTCCAATTTAAAACCTTTCTGGTTTCATTGCAATGTACTACAAGGAAGTGCAGTGTGTCAAATATTCTGAATCACAATTTTATGTCTCCACTGCAAAATACTAAGAGAATGTTGTAGGACAACTGGAATTTCAGCCAGTGCTGAACTTTCTAAGACATCATTGGTAAAAGAAATGATGGCCACAAGGTGTAACGTTGTACCTTGAGCACGTAACTTGGCGAGTTCTTCATTGAGAGAGTCCTGTGACTCTTCCAGCTGCCTTCTCTTCTGCTCCATGTTCTGCATGTAGTCTGTCAGGGACTTGATCTTTGCTTCGTGCTTTAAAGAGATGGAGAATAGCAATGAGATGTGAGTAACCACCTAGGAATTCAGGAACTGTCCTACATAAAGGAGGAAAAAGAGAAAGCTCTCCACATCCAGAGCTGATGACCAGGAGAAAATA
The DNA here is from genome assembly GCA_013400375.1 of Thinocorus orbignyianus. Classification (NCBI taxonomy): domain Eukaryota; kingdom Metazoa; phylum Chordata; class Aves; order Ciconiiformes; family Thinocoridae; genus Thinocorus; species Thinocorus orbignyianus. Next base: position 108,918 of record VXBW01007585.1, read on the forward strand.
CAGCCAAAGATCTGAGAAGGAGCTAAAGGACCCAAACAGGCTGTTTTTTTAAAGGCCACACATCACAATTCCAAAGTAATTCCAAAATATCATGAGAAACTTATGATTTGGTGTTAAAAAACAGCAGCAGCTTCCAAAAACCAGCTGAGCACTGGGCTTCTGAGGTGGCTTCCTGGATGTTTTAACCCTCAAAAGCTCAGGTGGACTTTTCCCAGCCATTCCAATTACTTCTTTCTTGCTAACAACCTTTCAAACTAGGTTATGTTTGAGTAGAAAATAGTGAAAAATGTGAAGATATCACAAGCTAAATTAAAATTTTCTAATCTGGGGATAAAATTGAGATACTGCCTGGGCATTATTGTATCCTATTAATAAGGCCAGTGAAGCACTTTTTCACTCAGTTTATGTTTGCAGCAGAGAGGGATTGGTGCAACTGTAAAGATAAATGAAGCTGTAGCTGCAGGTGAAGTAGAACTTAGTAAAGACATTTGCTGCAGGACAAGAGGCTCTCCTTGTCCCAGGTTTTCTCAGAAGAGCTGCTAGCAAGTGAAATACAGCAAACTGGATTGTCTTCTGCCTTCCACATGTCCACTTCAAAGCAGTTGAGCCTGTCAAAGCAGTTAATCCCTCTCCTGCAGCAAGAATCACTGCTTGTAACTCCCACCCACTGTGAAGCCCTTCTACTGTCTGGATTTCTAACTTCTAATCTTCTCCATAACACATGATTTCATATATTGTGGCCCCAGTTACCTAGGTAGAATTCATAGAATTGCCCAGGAAGGGCAATTTCTTGCTTTCCTTGCTTTCTGAAGGAAACTTTTCAGATCATCCAGTCCAACTATCAAGCCAACACTGACAAAAACCACCACTAACCCACGTCCCTCAGCACCACATCTGCCTGGCTTTTAAATACCTCCAGGGATGGTGACTCCACCACTGCCCTGGGCAGCCTCTTCCAACACTTAATAACCCTTTCAGTGTAAAAATTTTCCTAAAATCCACCCCAAACCTCCCCTGGTGCAACTTGAGGCTGTTTCCTCTTGTCCTGTCACCTTTTCCTTGGGAGAAGAGACCAACCTCCCTGGCTACACCCTCCTTTTAGGGAGTTGGAGACACCCAGAAGGTGTCCCCTCAGCCTTCCCTTCTCCAGGCTGAACACCCCCAGCTCCCTCTCATAAGACTTGTGCTCCAGACCCCTCACCATCTCCAATGCCCTTCTCCAGACACGCTCCAGCACCTCAACATCTTTCCTGAAGGAAGGGGCCCAAAACTGGACCCAGCCCTTGAGGTGGGAGAAGAGAGAAAGTAACCAGCAAAACAGACAAGAGAAACACCACTCTGCTCCCTGAATTCTCACTTCCTGCTCCCCACACACACATCTCATAGAATCATAGAATCATAGAATGGTCAGAGTTGGAAGGGACCTTAGAGATCATCAAGTTCCAACCCCCCTGCCATGGGCAGGGACACCTCTCCCTAGAGCAGGTTGCTCCAAGCCCCATCCAGCCTGGCCTTAAACACTTCCAGGGATGGGGCAGCAACAACTTCCCTGGGAAACCTGTTCCAGTGCCTCACCACCCTCACACCAAAGAAATTCTTCCTAAGATCTCATCTAAATCTCCCCTCTTCCAATTTAAAACCCTTCCCCCTCGTCCTGTCACTAGACTTCCTGACCAAGAGTCCCTCCCCAGCTCTCCTGGAGCTCCCTTCAGATCCCGGAAGGCTGCTCTCAGGTCTCCCTGGAGCCTTCTCTTCTCCAGGCTGAACAGCCCCAGCTCTCTCAGCCTGTCCTCACAGCAGAGCTGCTCCAGCCCTCTGAGCATCTTGGTGGCCCTGCGCTGGACCTGTTCCAACAGTTCCATGTCCTTTCTCTGTTGAGGACTCCAGAACTGAACACAGTACTCCAGGTGGGAGGAAGGAGAGAGGAAGGAGACTGAGAAAGTCATCAAACCTTGCTGCAAAGGGATGAGGAAGGAGGAACAAAGGTACCTGTGAAATGAGGAGCTGGCAAGCTGCGAGCTCCCTCTCGCTGGCGTTCATCTTCCTGTTGGAGTCAATCTGGGCGCTCTCCAGCTGCTTGCTGCGGTTCACCAGGGACTTCACCTCAGACTTCATCTTGCTGATGTACAGTCGTGCCATGGTGAACTCCTCCTCAATCACCCCGTTGACATCTGCCAACTAAACACACAGAAGATTGCAATCTCAAAGGTGTGGTTCTTACAGGTAAGTCAATGCAAAGGTGTCTTCCTGCTGCCAAACTCTTCTCTAGAACTAGGAAGCACCCGCAGGTCTCCAGGTCACCTTTAGAGAGGTTATACCACACTGTTTCTTACAATCTTCACTGATAAACCTCAAAACTGAGAAATTAAGGCTTGCACTCACTCTATCCTTCATCAGTTTAGTGCTTCAGCATCTAAAGAAATCCAGCCTGCCAGCAAGACAAGAGCATAGTTTTTCTTGGCCAAACCTCCTTGAGAAACCTCCTCGAGAAACCTCCTCATGTCACCAGCACAGGAAATTCTCCTTCTTTCAAGGAGCTGAAAGCTGGGGAGCATTTTCAAAGTACTCCTTAAAGAAGTCTCCTCTTGAAGGGTTGTTCTTCTTCAATAAGACAGACATGGGTCTGGAAATCCTACCTGGCAAGAGGAAATTAACTGCTCTTGTTTCTAATTATTAGTATCCTTCTATTTATACATCATTTCCTTCCCTGGTTTAAAGTGGTGCCTGATATTGGTGTGTTTTTCTCTTAACAATTTTCCTTCAACTCCTTAATTCCCATAATCCATGGACGAGATGTGAAGATTCTTGTTGAGGGAGCATATGGCCACCAACTTCATCTGTTTTTCACCTTTTTCTCCCGCAGTGCCAAAGGGAAGGTAACACGTGCCATAGCTTCTCCCAACAGCCTCAAACCCACCACTGCTTTCCAAACCCTCAGTCTGCTCTGAAATTAAACCCACTTTGAGAAGATGCTGATTGCCAACAAATTTGAAATGATTCTTCTAAAAGCTTCTCAATCTGGCCTTTTTTACACTGACAGCTGTCCTGTAAAATGCTGACATCTTCGTTAATAAAAAAAAACCTCTTTACCAAACAGACTCCACCTTCATTTTCCAAGATTTCCTCCTCTAGTTCCTATTCCAACGGCCACCAGAGGTTGCTGTAACATCTAGCAAAGCCAGGTCTTGCCTGGCATCTGCATAACCACATGGGACAACTGGGATGGTTGTCCTCTGCAGTAAGAGGTGGCTGGAGTATCTGCTGATCTAAGGGGGCTTTAGCAGAAAATCAACAATTCCCAGTCTCCAGCTCCACAGATTTGCTTTTACCTGAGATCTCTGAAGAATTTTGGGAAAGATAATCGCTCAAAAGCTGAGAAATGAACAAAAATCAAGAAAACAGTGCATTGCAATTAAGATACACGTATCCTCAGAATTCATTTCTTGACCAGGTTTAGTAATTGCTCTTTTCCACCTGGTCCTAATGGCATCGCATCTGTCCAGTTAAAATCATCAGGAGAAGTTTCCAGGCCATGGAAAGTTTCCATCAGAGACAGGCCATTTAGCAACGATTATACAAATCGTTGTCTGAGGCTTTGCATTTTGTACATCTACAACCTGAGAAGCATGGCAAAGTGAATAGCTGCATCCTTTACCATGTCTGTAAACCCAAGAACCAGACAGAAGACAAATTTCAAAGAAAAGCTGGCCAAAATGTGCACCACCTCCTGTCATGGTCGGATACCAAGGATAGAATCATGGAACGGTTAGACTTGGCAGGCACCTTAAAGATCATCCAGTTCCAACCCCTCTGCCCTGGGCAGGGACACCTCTCCCTAGAGCAGGTTGCTCCAAGCCCCATCCAGCCTGGCCTGAAACACTTCCAGGGATGGGGCATCAACAACTTCNCATCCTGTAACTGTTTCCCATGCTGGAAAACAGGACATTCAAAGCATCTTGTGTTCAGAAAGGCAATAAACCCCAGAATGCAGAAACAAACACCATTTCCATGCAGATCTTTTCATCCAGGTGCCCTGGAGAGCCGTCAGCACAGATCTCTGGCTTGAGAACTGATCGCATTCAGTCACACAACCGTTTTAGGACAAACATCAGACAAAAAGGTAGCCACCCAGAAGCCAAATCTCACAAATCATGATTTTTCAGATTCTGGGAATACCAGATCAGGCCATGGGCTACATGTGCACTAATAAATGCAGNCCCATTCTCTCCTTAGAGGAAAATGACCCTCTGTAATTTTCCCTCTAGAAAGGTCATTAGTCAATACACAAAAGTTAACCTGGTCCTACCACCATGTTTCTGTTTCTGTGGCATCTAGAACAAATTTACGGATGCTGGAAAACAGGACATTTAAAGCATTTTGTGTTCAGAAAGGCAACAAACCCCAGAATGCAGAAACAAACACCATTTCCATGCAGATCTTTTCATCCAGGTGCCCTGGAGAGCCGTCAGCACAGATCTCTGGCTTGAGAACTGATCGCATTCAGTCACACAACCGTTTTAGGACAAACATCAGACAAAAAGGTAGCCACCCAGAAGCCAAATCTCACAAATCATGATTTTTCAGATTCTGGGAATACCAGATCAGGCCATGGGCTACATGTGCACTAATAAATGCAGCAGCACACAGATGGGCTGCATCAGGCTGGCCTCAAACACAGAACTGGGAATAAAAGGGGTATTTGTGTGCGCAGACACTGACCATCTCTGGCCCAGACAAAAGATCCCTTCAGTATTTTCCTCTGTGCCACAGCCAGGATGTAAACAGAGGTTTCCTGGGAGAAGGGCTGCTGGCTGACACATATTTCACCTCAAATATTTGTATATTGCAGAAGGTTTGAGAGGGAAGTTTTAAAAATCACCGACTTACTGTTTTCACATCATTAGTACCGATGATTCCACCGATCTCTCCCAGGTCCTTGAGCAGCAAGTTCAGGATTTCCGTGGCTCTCTTCTTTTGATGGTTACTGAGCTCCTGCAACTGGCCCAGCTCCCTCTGGGTGGCCGTCAGGGTGCTCTGAAAAGGTTTAAAAGCAGAAGTTACCCCTCCACTCCACAGACTGGGCATCAGTTCTTCTGTGATATCTACTTGTCTTGTATTTTCCTTGACATACCTCCTGGCCCAAGGTACCGCCACGCACAACTCCACCTTGCCTTAATCCACTTCCACAACTCACTCACTAACGAGGAGACTTTAGATCTATTAAACATGCTAAATCCTGTAAGGATCTTATTTGCATAATACACGGCAAAGAAGGTTAATCACACAGAAACAGGTATAGGAGGAGATAAAATTCAATAGATTTTTGTTCAAATGGATTTCAGAGTAATCTCTTTCTCTCAAGTGGATAACAAAGCCTTCCATGAAAATAGACTTGTTATCAACAACTTCCTCAGCTTGTATAGCTAATTAAGGAATGAAGATGCCTTAAGCAGCAAGCCCATCTTGATTTGTCTCAGATCAGATTATTTTCTTTAAAAGCAGCACCCATCAGCTGAAAAAGCTGCATTTTTTCTGGATTTCTTCCTTGAGATCTCCTGACTCTTGTACAAAATTCTGATTTAAATTTTGTTGTTTAATTAAGATAGAAGAGAAGGGGAACAGAGGCAAATACAGATCTTTTAACAGTCTCCCCACTACTCCAGTTTTTATACTACATACTAACATACTCAGCAGCAGGACCTGAAAGGTTCTTGGAAGCGCAGAGGCCAGCAGTTTTCTGGAAACCCCTATGGAAATCTTTAGGGGAGATGCAGGATTTGGAGGTAAGGAGGGAACCAGGGCTGTTCAGCCTGGAGAAGAGAAGGCTCCGGAGAGACCTGAGAGCAGCCTTCCAGGATCTGAAGGGAGCTCCAGGAGAGCTGGGGAGGGACTCTTGGTCAGGAAGTCTAGTGACAGGACGAGGGGGAATGGTTTTAAATTGGAAGAGGGGAGATTGAGATGAGATCTTAGGAAGAAGTTCTTTGGTGTGAGGGTGGTGAGGCACTGGAACAGGTTGCCCAGGGAAGTTGTTGATGCCCCATCCCTGGAAGTGTTTAAGGCCAGGCTGGATGGGGCTTGGAGCAACCTGCTGTAGGGAGAGGTGTCCCTGCCCATGGCAGGGGGGTTGGAACTTGATGATCTTGAAGGTCCCTTCCAACTCTGACCATTCTATGATTCTATAAACCACTTGCTCTTACACTCTTTTGTGCCAGTTCATCGGCCAGTTGCTCGTTGGCCCTTGTTTTGTCCTCCACTTCTTGGGATTTCTGGTCATAATTGACAGCTAATTCTTCCAGGGCTTGAAGGACCTCTTTGACTTCATCTTTGGCTGCTTCGTTCTCAATCTGGAGACGGGTCAGTTCCTCTTGGATCTTCTCATAATCTCTCCTAGTGGAGGCCAAAAGCTGGAAAACAGATATCACAGAGGCATTAAGTCACCCAAGAACACATTCAAAAGACAACACTGAAAAGGGCAAAAACAGACAAAGAGAGAAAGAAAATGTGAGCACACAAGCTGTGTGCAAAAAAAAAAAGCAAGTAGGAGAGAAGTCCTGCTGCTCTACCCAAAATACCATCAGTTTCAGTATAAATGTATTTGAAGGAAGCAAAAAAAGGCTCTGAACTTCAATGAAAAGAAAAATCTTAATCAAATCCTATTATAACACATGACTGAGGCAGAGGAACTTATTTTAAACTGTATCAGAGCTCCAAATACACTCCTGCCCTCAATCCAGGACTGCAAAAAGTTCCACAAAGTAAAATGTTTAAACACAGACTCACAGCTTTGAGCTGAAGCAAGTAAAAAGGGCTCTCTGAGGCGGCCTCAAAGATCTTGCAGCATTAGAGGAACCCTTTGATAAGCAAAACCTAGGATGATTACTCTGAGATAGCATCTGAAGCATGATGCTGAAGGCAGATTAGCTGCTCGTATTTGCTGAGGCAAGATATTAACTCAGGAAGAAAATACAGACTTCACACATACCAGTGAGCGTTTCCAATTTGTAAAACTCATTAAGTTTACTCTTTGCCTGCTACTAAGAGAGATGCTGAAGTTTCAGTGACAGTGCTGATTGCAAGAGGCCAGTTGTATGGTCCTCTCCTTTTCCCTTGCACCACTCTCTCTTCATTCAGATGTTAACATCTCAAAAATTCAGTGTTTGGGTTCTTAGCACAAAACCAAACTCAACAGTAGCTATACGTTGCAGAATAATGTGAAAAGAAATAAAAGGTACCACCTAATATTAAGTCCTAATATTGTATAATAACAAAATCAGGACTTTTCATTGCTTTAAAATATAAAATCTAGAATAATAACATATAAAACTAGTGTTTGAGATACAGAAAGGTGTTAATGCACATCCTAACAGCAAACTTCAGACATTTATTCACAGAATTCCCTCTTTCCAAGCTTTCCTACGTATGGATTAGTATAATCTTACTGTACTGCAGCTTTCTTGGACAGCAAAACAAAACCTGCCCTCCTAAAGGAGTGGAGTGGACTTCTCCTGACCTGTCCCATGGGCTCCCAGGCCTTGAAGAAGTTGAGTGCGAGACCCCAAGCTAAAGAGAAACATCTCTCTAACCGACCACCTCAAAGGAGAATCATAGAATCATAGAATGGTCAGAGTTGGAAGGGACCTTCAAGATCATCCAGTTCCAACCCCCCTGCCATGGGCAGGGACACCTCTCCCTAGAGCAGGTTGCTCCAAGCCCCATCCAGCCTGGCCTTAAACACTTCCAGGGATGGGGCATCAACAGCTTCCCTGGGCAACCTGTTCCAGTGCCTCACCACCCTCACACCAAAGAAGTTCTTCCTAAGATCTCATCTAAATCCCCCCTCTTCCAATTTAAAACCATTCCTCCTCATACTGTCACTAGACTTCCTGACCAAGAGTCCCTCCCCAGCTCTCCTGGAGCTCCCTTCAGATCCTGGAAGGCTGCTCTCAGGTCTCCCCGGAGCCTTCTCTTCTCCAGGCTGAACAGCCCCAGCTCTCTCAGCCTGTCCTCACAGCAGAGCTGCTCCAGCCCTCTGAGCATCTTGGTGTCCCTGCGCTGGACCTGTTCCAACAGTTCCATGTCCTTTCTGTGTTGAGGACTCCAGAGCTGGACACAGGACTCCAGGTGGGGTCTCACAAGCGCAGAGTAGAGGGGGAATGTCAGAGAAGACACTGCTTTTTTTGGCTCAGAGTGCTGATGGAAAATAGGAAACCAAGCAGGCAGCTTCAGATGCTGGCACGTGCCCAAAGTGGCGAAGGGAGGATTCAGATGTAAGGGAAATCTATCTCACTGGTAATGCTGCAGCCTCAGAAGTGCACTCACGTTACGGAAAAACCCACTGAATTGCCAAAGCCAGATGGCATGTAAATATTTAAACAACAAAATAGCTTAAAATAATCTTTCTCCTAAACACAGATGGAACTATTATTTACATTTACTTAAGAAATTTGCTATGTGAATATTACTGTGACTTCAAGCAAAGGGAAGTATTATATATCATATATTCATCCCTGGAAGTGTTTAAGGCCAGGCTGGATGGGGCTTGGAGCAACCTGTTCTAGGGAGAGGTGTCCCTGCCCATGGCAGGGGGGTTGGAACTTGATGATCTCTAAGGTCCCTTCCAGCTCTGACCATTCTATGATTCTATGATATCACCTAGAGCATAAACACCGCTCCCCAGAAGATTCTCAATGGTATAACGTGGAAAAATATACCAAGATTTTAAAAGGGTATTAATTATACATTATACAAAGGGAAGAAGACGACGATGGCTGCTCACAACATGCCAGAAGATTCAGAGTCCTCCCCAAAACCACACACCCTAAGAAAGAACCAGTGGTGAAAAGGTACCAAAGCTCTCCTATGAGGACAGGCTGAGGGAGCTGGGGCTGTTCAGCCTGGAGAAGAGAAGGCTCCGGNNTCCCTTCCAACTCTAACCATTCTGTGATTCTATGATACCAGTATCAGCACAGTGGCATCTTTGGCAGGCCTCAGATTTATAATTAACCTTGGCTTAATCAAGCAGAAAAAAGTACTCTGGTTAATTAGTGGGAAGCAGTGAGGCAGCTGCTCTGCAGCACGTGTATCAGGGAGCTAATCACAGGCTTTAGGACAGAACAGGTAGATCTCCCCCAGAGAGAAGATGACACGGGGAAGACAAACCCTTGAAACATTAATTCAATTCCCTTAAAGAAGAAAACAAAAACATCTCATCAGCTTTCAGAGGGAAGAGGTGGACAAGCTTATCAGATGAAGCAGCTAAAAACCTTCTGAAGATGTGGTGCTACACAAGCTGCAGAGACTGCAGTAAGTCAGCAAAGCTGGAGTAGAACATGTGAAAAGAAGGGGGAAAAGTGGTCTGTAAGGCAAGGAGTAGAGGCCACCCAAAACCAGATTCATCTTCCAGGTGTAATATTGAGTGTGGAACCAGCCAGGGTACAGCATGCTCCCAAACAGATAACACAAAGAATGCAAATGGCTCAAAAACTAAGACACAAGACAAACTGTGAGGGAAAAATAAGCTCTAGATGCTAACACTGATATAGAATCATAGAATCATAGAATGGTCAGGGTTGGAAGGGACCGTAAAGATCATCAAGTTCCACCCCCCCTGCCATGGGCAGGGACACCTCTCCCTAGAGCAGGTTGCTCCAAGCCCCATCCAGCCTGGCCTTGAACACTTCCAGGGATGGGGCATCAACACCTTCCCTGGGCAACCTGTTCCAGTGCCTCACCACCCTCACACCAAAGAACTTCTTCCTAAGATCTCATCTCAATCTCCCCTCTTCCAATTTAAAACCCTTCCCCCTCGTCCTGTCACTAGACTTCCTGACCAAGAGTCCCTCCCCAGCTCTCCTGGAGCTCCCTTCAGATCCTGGAAGGCTGCTCTCAGGTCTCCCTGGAGCCTTCTCTTCTCCAGGCTGAACAGTCCCAGCTCTTTTCTGTATAGAAAAGAGAAGTGAGATGGTGTAATCAACACACACCCAAAAATAACAGTGCTGAGAACTCATAAAGTTCTGGTACATATGTATGGCCACGGACAGGGGTAGCACATCATACAGGGTACCCAAAAGAAGGTTGTGGCAAGTGGATGAAGAGATTAATTACGGTGTAAAATCAAGCTGGTGATTCCTGCAGTGAGGATACGTCCCCAAAAGTGGCAGTAAGTGTGATCAGTGACAGAAGTTTCATAGGTTGTTGTCTGCTGAGGAACCAAACCTCGGAAACCCTTTCTGAGGACTCAATTAAGAGAGTAAGTCACAGACAGAATAATTTTTCAATTACAAGAGAGGTTTTGATCCCATAAAAAGCAGCCAGAATAATGCTGTACTCCAATGGAAGTGGCTTGGGCAGCTGGGAGAATCCCAGGGAGTCACAGTGATGAGACACCATGGTTTGGAACAGTGATGACAAGAGAAGTTTGAAAACCAGCATAAAAAGAAGCATAAAACCATCTTCTAAAGAAGTATCATGGCAACATTCGGGGAACCCGGTGATTTAGTGTTACTGCCAGATTTTGCATCTTCAAAACCTCTCGCAAACAAATTGCAGATAAGGAAGTGACTTGGCTGTGAATTTAGTGATCATACTCCCCATCTTCAAAACCACATTCATTTTATGGGTGGAAACAACAAAATAAAACTTTTCAAGTGAGCAATCCAAGATTTTAAAGCGAATCTGAACACCAATAATCAATTTTTCAGTCTGACAGATTTCTCACTGTCTCTAATTGCCAAAATAATGAACATCAGGGCTATAATGAACATTAGCAGGAACTAATCTCTCTACTGTCAAACTAGGAAATCTGTTCACCATCTACAGTCCACAGTGTCTCGATACCTGAAATGATACAGACATCATTGAAACACACACTTGAAGTGAAAAAATACTGATATCTTGGTACCTCCGGCATCACCTCCCAGCAGGACACTGAGCTATTCTCAGGATCTATCAAGGCTTAATGTTCTTCTGAGGATATTAAGAAATGTGAAGTTTAAACCTCCCTGTCATACAGATTTCTCTTACCTGTTGAATTGTAGCCAGTTAATATGAACATATTTAGCCAATAACTGTGACAGAATCACCAAACAAAGGGCTCATAAGCAAAATGTAAGTGGTTTTCTTTTTCTTTTGTCTTTTTTTTAGTTTTTTACCTCCTCTTGATCCAACATTTGTTGCTTTAGCTTTTCAGCCAACTGGCTCTGCTGGTTGATTTCATCATCCTGCAAGGAAACAAGATTGGAGATTTTTAGTTTCTTTTCACAGTTCTTGTCTGGTCACTTTTATCTTCCCTTTCTTGAAAGGAAGTAAGAACAATGCCACAGCAGAGAAAAATATACACACACAGAGCTATATAGTAAAAGCAATGTATCCATGTAGAGGCTCAGAAGTCTCCCCAGAGCCTTCTCTTCTCCAGGATGAAGCCCCCCAACTCTCTCAGCCTCTCACACTTAAGCAGAGGTGATGCTAAACAATGTGGTCAGGCTTGCACTTCATAATTTGCAGGAAACTTTGCCAATATTTGTGATGTTTTATAGATATACAAATACACACACACCCTTTCTCTCTCTCTGTCTCCAGATTTCAGCTGGAGAGAGATCATCAGAGGCAGATTTATTAACCACCTACAATGTACAGCTCTGAACTGCTTTAATGAAAGAGGAATCATAGAATCATATCATAGAATCATAGAATGGTCAGAGTTGGAAGGGATCTTCAAGATCATCAAGTTCCAACCCCCCTACCATGGGCAGGGACACCTCTCCCTAGAGCAGGTTGCTCCAAGCCCCAGCCAGCCTGGCCTTAAACACTTCCAGGGATGGGGCATCAGCAGCTTCCCTGGGCAACCTGTTCCAGTGCCTCACCATCCTCACGGTAAAGAACTTCTTCCTAAGATCTCATCTAAATCTGCCCTCTGCCAATTTAAAACCATTCAACACACAAATTGGACCCTCAACTGCAGAATCTGTGTTTTCCTACTCCATCACAGCCCTTGAAGCAAACACTGCCAGGTAATTCACAGCCAGACATCCAATTTTACTGGCCTAACTTCTTTGTTAAGATAGCATCCTCATGGGTAAGAATTAATTTTAACTACAGAAGAAATGATGATGGATCCCACTGGTCAAGTCCTGCCCTCACACCCCAACAGGCACACCAAGCACAGGACCTGACCAAGTCCATCTCTTCTTGTGATGGACACCATTCTCTAAAGAAACACCAAAGATGTTTTTCACCCTCCTAGCAGAGTCAGCTGGTAGTTTGTGTTTCACTGACAAACATGCTAATAGATTGATTTCTGATAAAAAATACAGCTATCAAGTAGAATACATCAACTCTTTTCGCAGATAGAACACAAGAATGGTCTACACTGTAACATGTTATACATTGCAGTATTTTGGGTTTGTTTGGGGATCAAATACCTTCCCACTTCTCATTGTACTGTAGTAACACACCAAATTGTGCTTCCCATGTTTTCTAGGGTGAAAATCAAACCTGCTGCCATTTCCCTCAAGATTAATTCACTGGGCTTTGCTATTATTGATGAGGGAAAGTGAAAGAATAACATTTTTTTTCCTTTCTCTAATCAATACATAAAAAGTAGAGATTGCCACCGGGGCTGTACTCCCCATCAGAGAAGCTGTAATTTCTTAACAACCTTAATTGCTATTTTGAATGCCATGACCACACTGCTGTGTGCAGAGAGAGCTCAGGCACATCAAGGCTGAGGCTTAAACACAACTGTTGCTATTCAGAAACAGCCAAAATGTTAAAAAAGCAAAGAGTGGGCTTTTTTTCTGACATTTTCCCGCTAATTACAGCAGGAAGTTAAAATCATAGAATCATAGAATGGTTAGAGTTGGAAGGGACCTTAAAGATCATCAAGTTCCAACCCCCCTGCCCTGGGCAGGGACACCTCTCCATACAGCAGGTTGCTCCAAGCCCCATCCAGCCTGGCCTTAAACACTTCCAGGGATGGGGCACCAACAACTTCCCTGGGCAACCTGTTCCAGTGCCTCACCACCCTCACACCAAAGAACTTCTTCCTAAGATCTCATCTCAATCTCCCCTCTTCCAATTTAAAACCATTCCCCCTCGTCCTGTCACTAGANTCAAACCTGCTGCCATTTCCCTCAAGATTAATTCACTGGGCTTTGCTATTATTGATGAGGGAAAGTGAAAGAATAACATTTTTTTTCCTTTCTCTAATCAATACATAAAAAGTAGAGATTGCCACCGGGGCTGTACTCCCCATCAGAGAAGCTGTAATTTCTTAACAACCTTAATTGCTATTTTGAATGCCATCACCACACTGTTGTGTGCAGAGAGAGCCCACATACATCAGGGTTAAGGCTTAAACACAACTGTCACTATTCAGAAACAGCCAAAATTTTAAAAAAAAGGAAAGAGTGGGCTTTTTTTCTGACATTTTCCCACTAATTACAGCAGGAAGTTAAAATCATAGAATCATAGAATCATAGAATGGTCAGAGTTGGAAGGGACCTTAGAGATCATCAAGTTCCAACCCCCCTGCCATGGGCAGGGACACCTCTCCCTAGAGCAGGTTGCTCCAAGCCCCATCCAGCCTGGCCTTAAACACTTCCAGGGATGGGGCATCAACAACTTCCCTGGGCAACCTGTTCCAGTGCCTCACCACCCTCACACCAAAGAACTTCTTCCTAAGATCTCATCCAAATCTCCCCTCTTCCAATTTAAAACCATTCCCCCTCGTCCTGTCACTAGACTTCCTGACCAAGAGTCCCTCCCCAGCTCTCCTGGAGCTCCCTTCAGATCCTGGAAGGCTGCTCTCAGGTCTCCCCAGAGCCTTCTCTTCTCCAGGCTGAACAGTCCCAGCAATCAAGTTGTGATTCACAGTTAAAGCTACCTTGAAAACTTCTGCTGGAGAGCCTTTAAGCTGCTCTCATCCATAATGGCCCATGGTTTTAATGTGCCTTTTTTCCCCCCTCACTACTTATCTTCACACGAGCCAAAGCCATTAACGGTGAACGCTCATTAAATGTGCCAATGATGTATTTCAAGCTGTGCTAATAAATAAATTAATAAGCCACCTGCACTCCAGGCAGTGTTTACAGCTAGGGCAGTAACATTTCCTTACAATAGGACAATAGAATTTCCTTAAAATTCTACTACACAAGAAATATATAAAACATATTAAGATGCTATCTCCCTTTTTTTCTTTCTAATGTGACTCCAAGATGATGTTACAGTTTGCTGAGGGATTTTACAAAAACCTCTAAAGAAAAATAGTGTTGAAAAGCCTGTACTGAGCCTTCAATGTTAAAGGCAAACTTGTCTCTGATTTGATGGAAGAACACCTCCAAACACTATCTGCAGAGAGCTGATGAGACAGGACAAGATCTGGTTTTATCCAGTGATAGTGTTTTGAACTTCAGGACATTTTCCAATTCATAGTGTTCCAGAAAAACAGAGAGACACCCACCCATTTTGGTTTAGTTTTCCATTTTCACCCAGAGAATGCAGTCAACCCAAAACTTCTCACCTTATCATCCAGCTGCCTGTAGAGACTGGCGATCTCCTCATCATATTTCTGCTTCTCCTCTGTCGAGATGCTGGCAACGACCGGCGTGATGTTGTCGATAATTGGGGTGTTATCACAAGGCTCCAAGTTCTTCTGGTCCTTGGCGCTGATCTGTTCATCTTCAGGCACAGCTTCTCCTGCAGGCACACAACTTATGGTCATGACAATCCAAAAGAAATGGTTGCCCAGGTCCACCCAGAGCAGGTCCCACAGGAACGTGTCCAGGTGGGTTTGAATGTCTCCAGAGATGGAGACTCCACCACCTCTCTGGGCAACCTCTGCCAGGGCTCTGACACCCTCAAAATAAAGATGTTCTTCCTCATNGTCAGGACTTTTCCCTCCAAGCTGCTCTCCAGCAGGTCAGCCCCAACCTGTCCTGGTGCAGGGGTTATTCCTCCCTGGATTTGCTCCCATGTACTGGTGCATGGGCTTATAACCTCCATGGTTAGAAACACAAACACACAAAAACCATCAACAGTTTAAATGTCTACCACTAAAAGCACTGAACTTCTGGCTCCTCGTTCATTCAAACCCTCTATAGATGGGATTAGCTCCATGAAGTATAAATAAAGAGGGAAAAAACCTGACTTTCAGCCTAAAGCCTGCTGGCAATTAAATGTTTCTTCCTCTGCAGATTTCCACCTGCCTCATAACGAACTGCTCAAGCATCGGGACAACAAGCCAGACAGCTGCATTTAAAATGATATTCACCTTCTGCCTTGTCACATCTAAAATTACAAGCACATACACTGATTTTCAGCCGTTGCCTGTGCACACCAGACAGGATGTTCTCCCTACACGTTTGCTTTCCAAATCATTTTCTCCAAGGAATATTTTCTTGGGTAACGTCGGCGCGTGGCAATTCCGAGCCCGCTGCAGTTCAGTGGAGAGGGCCAGGCGAGGCACTCATGCCAGAAATTAAATCTACTCTCATTAGAGATTGAAAGACTCTACGAGCTGCTGAATCCCACGGGCGTGCAGGGAAGGTTACATCCAACCCTTCTGCACAGAGAGGTTTTTCTCCCTTTTCTATAAAAAGCTACAATATTTTAGTCCCATCCAGCTTTCCTCACCCAAACAGCGTGGGCACTGTTTGTCTTAATGGTGGGGAAATGAGTAAACAGGATAAAATTATCAAAAACCAAAAAGGTCAGCTAATTGTGGCCCCAAAGCAGACAAAACAAGGTAGGAAAGAGCACAAACAACTAATGGAGAAGATCATTTTCATGCTTAAAGCATGAAAAAGACTAATTTGAAAACAAGCATCATAACCACTGTAAAAGTACTTCACTCAAAATACGTTTTGCCCTGTGGATAATGGCTTGGGAATATTTTATCTTGCTAAATTGATTTTTCATTGTCCCATTTCACTGGAGCAGATAAGGGAAAGTGGGCTTGGACAGACCGGGGGAATCCTGCACACATTGCAATGCTCCTCAGGCTGTGGAGAATCCAGCAGGAGCCTCCTAAAATCAATCTTGAGATCTTCATTCATTGGATCAACCCATAAAACACAGGCTGCTGAAACCCTGCTTCGGTGAGAATTGAGCACACTCATTCTCTGCTAGAGTTTTATTTTGTATATTCTTTCCCAAGTTTACAGAACAAGCTATAGCAATGGAATATTTATGCCTCTATCCGGCGTTTTATATTCAAGATGCAATTTTTGTGACTCTTTCAAGCTTCCTTTGGCAGAATAACCTTCCAAAGGCTGCTAGTGCACAAGGTCGGGGAAGAAATCAATAGTATTTTGAATGCATTGAAAGGAAAGCAGGAGAGACAGAGGGGAGGAGGAGGTGTGTATATTTAGAGGAAACAATAGAAACAGCATGTTACAAGGCTCGTTCACGTGGGTATAGAAAGGATCTATATGGGGTTTTCTAAATAAAAACGTTGCTAGAATGAGGAGGAAATTAAAGCAGTTGCATTTAGCAAAGACAGAAAGAAAGAAGCAGAAGAGTAGGGGGTTATAATTCCCCAGCCCTCCCCAGCAGAGCCACCGTCTCCATAGCAATTGCGCTGCGTTGAGAAGGGAAATATTCCCTGTGCCCAAGTCTCCAGAGAAAGGCAGGGAGAGCAATCATTAGGTAACCATCTCAGCTGAAAGGCAAGGAAACGGCACAAGGGAACTGCAAGAGGGAACAATTTTTCATTCCCCCCAAAAAAAAAGGTCAGGTATTATCTTGTAAGCAGTGATTTCACCCAGGGATGCTCAAAACCAGATGGGACTGTGCTGAGAAAACAGTGACTAATCATTAAATCACAGATTTGTTCTTGCTTTAGATGAGAAACATTTGCAAGAGTTATGTACAATTGAACTGCAAGACACAGTGACACACAGGACCAGGATGATGAGCAATTGAAGAGATAAAAATGACTCCAAAGAAGCATTATTTCACTGCTGGGGGTTTGTTGGTATTTCAGGGTGCAAGAGGGGTCACAGGGTCACGATTTGTGTGTTTGGTTTTTTGTTTGTTTGGGATTTTTTTTAATACATGGAAGGAAAATGAAAAGCAAGGATGGTTTGCTAAAATTCTTTGTCCACCTTCCAAACTGAAGAAAAATTCTTTAATTTGTATGCTTAAAAATATTCTCCCTCCTCTACCATCCTACACTTGATCTTACAAACCTACCCTCAACAGCAATTCCCTATGTTTCCAAACAGAAAATTGGCTGTTCTCAACATAAATTTCACTTAGAAGCCACAGAAGGAAACGAGTGCTCATTCATCAATCAGCTGACACTCCTAATTATTGTACTAAAGAACTAATTACTCTAATGGTAAATTCAATTATGGAAAAAAAAACACCCATAAACCAAGATCTCGTTACCTTCAAGCACAATGGAATGGACTTTTATGCCTGAAGAGCAGAGTTCTTTAAAAAAACAACCAAATATAATGGTATTTTATCTTTTCTTTGTTAATATGATTAACATTATTAAAAATTATTGATGTCTTCCTGTATTGGTTCCATCTGATATCACATCATAGAATCATAGAACCATAGAATGGTCAGAGTTGGAAGGGACCTTAAAGATCATCAAGTTCCAACCCCCCTGCCCTGGGCAGGGACACCTCTCCCTAGAGCAGGTTGCTCCAAGCCCCATCCAGCCTGGCCTTAAACACTTCCAGGGATGGGGCTTCCACAACTTCTTTTGGCAACCTGTTCAGTTTGGGTATTTATTGTCACCTGTAAATGGCTGCTGCTGGTTTGCCTGGTTTTTGCTTCTTCACCTTTCAGTGAAGCATGAGCTCCAGCTCCGAATGGTGAGCTTGGAAATAATATGACTCTTCGTGATTTAAGGCAAGATTTAAAAATCTGTAATTTAAAACCACAAAGGCATGGACCCATTCCCATTTTCTGGCACATACCATTTCTCCACCTGTTCAGCTCCAGCTCTAGGTGCTGGATAACATTCTTTAGACTCTTGTTTTTGTCTTTCTCCTTCTCATACTTCTTCTTCCACTCCTCCGCGGTCAGCTCCAGATTCACAGACACCGTGTTCTTGATCGTCTTCGCTCTGTGCAACGAAACCAGTGTCAGTTGCTCTGAATCCTGAATTTTTTCCATAATACAAAGGGAAGCTGCTAAACATTTGCAATTTATTTTCTAAAGTGCAATGCCACAATCCCATTTTCTCTCAAAACCTCAGTGCCGTTACTACCGTGAAGCCTCAATGGATGTTCTTCCAGTGACCAGTTAGACATGGATCTGTCTCTTCACATTCCTCCAAAAAGAGAAGCTCTGGAAACTCTGCTCAGATTAAGGACAAAACCAAGCCCTGACACTTGCTCTGCAAGGTCAGCTGTCACCTTGCAGCTTCTCCTGGACCCACCACAGAGTTCTCCACACCAGCATCTGACCACAGGCTCACTCCATCTCTTAAGGACCATCCCTTAAACTCCACCAACAAACCTCAGCCATAGGTCAAGCATCGTGGCATGAAGGATTTCAACACAGTGAAGCAGAGATGTAGAATCATAGACTTATCAAACAGTCTGGGTTGAAAAGGACCTTAAAGCCCCCCCAGTCCAACTCCCCTGCCCTGGGCAGGGACACCTCCCACCACACCAGGTTGCTCCAAGCCCCATCCAGCCTGGCCTTGAACCCCTCCAGGGATGGGGAAGCCACAGCTTCTCTGGGCAACCTGGGCAAGGGTCTCACCACCCTGGAAGAGAATGCTTTCAGGAGACCTTAGAGCCCCTTTCAGTCCCTAAGAGCCCCGAAAACCTCTGTGCCCAGCACTGGGACAGGATCTTTAGGATCTTTGGGGCCTTTGCATTCTGTGTCTTAGAGACATAGAATTAGGGACACCTCCCACTAGACCAGGTGGCTCCAAGCCCCATCCAACCTGACCTTGAACCCTTCCAGGGATGGGGCAGCCACAGCTTCTCTGGGCAACCTGGGCCAGGGTCTCACCAAGTTCTTCCCCACATCTCATCTCAATCTCCCCTCTTTCAGAGCAAAATTTATGGAAACCTATCCCTGCTGAAAGCCAAATCACACTTTCAAATAGATGTTTGGGGGTGGATGGAAGGGAAGGAGGGCAACCACTGTCAACCACCACGTAGCTGGGCCATGCTGGGCTGAGCAGGGCTCTCTGGGGGAAGGGAGCCCGAACTCGTGGCTGTGTTACTGTGGGCAGGCTCACGAGTTATTGCCTCTCTAGGCAAAAATCCCAAAATTTAAACCCTTCTAACAACAACCACCACCACTTCACTATTGTCAAAGTGCTTAGCTCCTACTGAACCTAAAAAAATCCCATCAGAAAATGCAAAGCAAGCAGAAAAACAGCACAGCACCTACTCTAACAAATCAGCTTTTTAGAAAAGAAAAACTAAACAAATCAGTCTGAATTAAGAAAGCTTTGGATCTATGCCCTTCACTGCTCAGACACTGAGTTCCTCTGACTCCAGTCTTACTGGGTAAAAGAGAGGAATAACAAACCTCCTACTGGTTTGTAAAGCTCAGGCTGAAATGCCAGTGCAAGAAACTGCACCCAGGAATGGGCTAGAGATGTAGGGGGAAAACTCTCCTTTGGGAAGGGCACAGGATATTAATTATTTTCTTCACAGCTCCACTGACCAACCCTAAAGCATCCTTTAAATGTGGCCAATCACTAAAAACCCCAAAACTTCGTTTTATCAGTAGGAAAACACTCCCATATTCGTGCCTCATCCTCCAAACTGCGCCCCAGTGATTTGCACTATGTGGCAAGGAAGAGTTTTATTACCTTAGAAACATTTTCAAATAACTCTGCACTTTTAAAATATGCAGACGTCTAATAGTTGGCTTTTACATATTGTCTCTGTCAAAAGCCTGGCTCCAATTTCCACTCCTTTAACTGCACCAGGGGGAAAATCATGCCACACCATTAAGCTCATCGACTGCCTTACCCTGATGATGGATGAAGTACTTACCAGCAACCAGAAGTAAAAACAATATAAAAACACAAAAAAAAGATGAAGCAGAAAGAGAAGAAGCCGACTCACTACTGACAGAGGAGTACGGGCACGTGTTGATTAGTGGAAATGAGCCTGTGAAGATGAATTTTACTCCTAACACTTATTTTAATGGTGATATAATTCTTTCTTGCTGGGAAAGATGGAGGAATCAGTAATCACCCATGACTCATCCACCTTCCCTTAAATGTTATTCAGGCCCTTAATACTGTCACATCAGAAATATGAAACACTGCCACCCCAGAGCCTGTAAAAGAAACTGTTTCCCGTGGATGGCAATGCTCCTATCCAAAATGCTGACAAATATCACCGTGTGCTGCTCTGCAGATCCATCCCACTCCATCACCAGTCCTCCTGCTTGTATCTCCTTCCTAACAAGTGAATGTTCTCCACCAGGAGCTCCCATTTCAGCCCAATTCTATAGCTCCTAAGCAAACAAACACAAACCCCACAATAAAACTTCAAATCGAGTGCTCTCGATACTATTTTAGCTGTTTTCCCACTTCTGACATCCCAGTCCTCAGTAAGGAAAAGCTTACAAATCATAGAATCATAGAATGGTCAGAGTCGGAAGGGACCTTAGAGATCATCAAGTTTCAACCCCCCTGCCATGGGCAGGGACACCTCTCCCTAGAGCAGGTTGCTCAAAGCCCCATNACTCATGTTCCTCTTCCTAGAAAAGCGTTCATTGTGTCACATCACCCCAAGCTCTGCTCAGCAGGAGGTGTGGAGTTGGTTTGAAAACTATTTATTGGAAAGAGAAGCAAACCTAAGAGCAATGTAAACTGAAATAACACAGAAACTGGATTTCCTCTACACACTCTGCCTCAAGTACCCGAGCACACAACTGCCCAGAGATCCAGGAGCACGGTTACACATCACACAGCAAAAGCAACGTCACTTTAACCTAGCACTACCTTTTAATCCCCTTAATCTGAACTATTTCATTTCACTGCTTTTGTTTCTGTTTACTTCAAACTGTAGCTGCCGACACAGCAGACTGTGACCTACCACAGGACCTACTCATCAATTCAAAATGAGATGTCCCTGCCCTGGAGCCTTATCCAGACTGAATTAGCAGGAACTTTGGGACCACTCTTCTGTTCTAGAGAGGTGCAAGATTCACACTCTTTCAAAATCACCTGCAGTCAGAAAATTGTACATGGAGGGGGTGGGAGTGGGTGTTTAAACTCTGAACCATCCAAACAGCCAAGTTCTTATCAACAAAACCTGCAACTCGTTATACTTCAGAACTGCTAATGCTCTTTATTTAATTACTGCACCTTGATATTTGCATTTACTCAACATTTCTGTGATGCACATTAAAATCTGTGGGATTTCAGTAGAAGGTTACATCTTCAGTAACTTAAACTCAGATTCATATAACAACACTGAATTAAAACACCATGGCAACCCTTGACCCAATTAATGACCAATCTTAATGACCACTTTTCCAGAAGAACTTCCTGCAGACACCTGTGAAGTTCCCCATGGGGAATTTTTTGCTGTTATTTAAGCGAGTAGTTTATAGGGAGGACACTCTATAGGAAGCAGGGATGGGAGGAACTGTTGCTTTTTGCAGCTTCCAGCACATGGGATCGTCCCCACCTTCCACAAATCCCAGCAGCAGGTGACAAGGACAAGTTAATAGAGGTTCTGGTGATGCCAGCTGGAGAGGGTGTTGCAGAAAACCTGCACTAATCCACAGTTCTCCACTAAAAGGGACTGCATCCGACTGCAGCTGTCTGTCCTGCACTTCTGTGTACTCTTAAATACTCTAAAGGGATTATCTTCCCCGAGGAAATCTAAGGAAAACTCACATTTAAGGATAAAAGCAGACAAAGAATTAATAGTTGATTGTCATAATCATCTTTTATCCGTGATTTCACTTTCCAATATAAAATGCTCCTTAACTTCAATGCAAAAATTATGCATGGTGGAAAACTATCCATTTTCAGACAAAGACAAATTTATTGTATTGTACAAACTGTTAAATAAAGTCTATTTCAAACAATCATAACTTGCTAGGATTTTTTCTTTCTGCTATTACAGGAATAAACCCAAACGAGTGATTTTACAAAGTATCAGAGTTCTCCTCAATTACAACAAAAGCAGTAATTAGGTAATGAGCCTGACCTCTTTTTGCAAACTTTCCAAATGTATTTCATATGACTATTGCCAACCAACACACATGGAAGAGAAATTGTCCTTCTGAGTACTTCCAAGCTTATTTTATCATGGCTTGTTTCTGAAGACTTGCTCCTAAACTGTTAAAATCCTTCAAACATTAAAATATCCATGAGCTATCACAGTAATCTATCAATTGTCAGTATTATCCAGAGTCCACATTCTTCATTTCTCTTAAGGGCTCAAAAAATACTATTTTACAACCATGACAATAATCCCCAAGATGCCATTCAAGGAGAAGACACATCTCAAAAGTATCAAGAATCACAGAATGGTCAGAGTTGGAAGGGACCTTAGAGATCATCAAGTTCCAACCCCCTGCCCTGGGCAGGGACACCTCTCCCTAGACCAGGTTGCTCCAAGCCCCATCCAGCCTGGCCTTAAACACTTCCAGGGATGGGGCATCAACAGCTTCTCTGGGCAACCTGTTCCAGTGCCTCACCACCCTCACACCAAAGAACTTCTTCCTAAGATCCCATCTAAATCTCCCCTCTTCCAATTTAAAACCATTCCCCCTCGTCCTGTCACTAGACTTCCTGACAAAGAGTCCCTCCCCAGCTCTCCTGGATCTCCCTTCACATCCTGAGAGGCTGCTATGAGGTCTCCCCGGAGCCTTCTTTTCAGCATCAGATAAAGCAAACCTGAACGTTTTCCATGATTAGCCAACAAAAAACCACCCAATATCATTATCTTCCCCATAAAATTTCAAAGAACTACGATAACACTTTGTGCTTCCTACAGGAAAAACTACCAGAGCTTCTGAGCAGCGCAGCTGCCGGCCAACATCAACATTTATTTTTATGGTTCCACAGGGAATGAAGAGCCAGTTCTCTCAAGTTCTCCAGTACTATTTTTGAACAACTCCAGAAACCATAACCTCTATATTTTAAAATGCTCACTCATCTCGCTCCCCTTGGCAGAGCTTGCTCGGAAGGCGTGGAAGAGCCCAAGGAAGTGTCATCCAGCCTGATGCTGAGTGGGACTCACCGTTGTCCAAACATCAAGGTCGACTTTGTTTCTGCTTCGTTGAACACAGAAGGAGAACAGCAGATCACGATGGTGGTTCTGCAGTTCCCACCAAGGGAATCCTGAAGTATTCGGGTCATTTTGCTGTCTCGGTATGGAACATGAGTTTTCTAATCAAAATAGAAGTAAGAGACAAGAACAATTTTTTTAAGTAATAATATCATAATGAGAGAGAACATGAGTCGACAATGAGAGGTTTAGTGGGTCTGAAGCATGCAATCCTGAAGAGCAATTGTTTTGACTGGGTAATCACTCAAGTGTAATCTCTGAGAATTAGTTTCTTATCTTCAGAAGAAGAGCAAAAGCATCACTGGTTTGTGGCTGGAAAGCTAATATTTTCTGAAATGTTAGCTGACTTTTTCATGTGCATGGCAAAGAAACAGAGAGATAAAAAGCCATTCTTCAACAACACACAACAGGATTACTTACAGTTCCTTCTGCCAAGGCAGATATCACATTGCCTAAAGCAGACAAAGACTTATTGATATTTTTAGCTTCATCAAGAACAGCGCCCTCCGCTCCGGTTTTGCTGACCTACCAAAGAGAGAAGGCAACAGTCAGACTCAGCTACCAGCAAACACCTCCACAAACACAGCTACAACACAGATCCTGCAACCGATAAAGATGCTCTTGGAAGAAAACCACAGCAAGTTTATCCTCAACATGAAGGAGGAGAATTTTATATGCACTTTTTTTTGTTAGTGGAAGCCTGTAATATTTATTACACCTGGGACGAGGCGATCCCAGGTACAAATACAGGTTGGGCAGAGAATGGCTGGAGAGCAGCCCTGAGGAGAAGGACTTGGGAGTGCTCCTGGATGAGAAGCTCCACAGGAGCCGGCAGTGCGCGCTGACAGCCCAGAAACCAACCCCAGCCTGGGCTGCAGCAAAAGTGGGAGCAGCAGGGCCAGGGAGGGGATTCTCCCCCTCTGCTCTGTGCTCCTGAGACCCCACCTGGAGTCCTGTGTCCACCTCTGGAGTCCTCAACACAGAAAGGACATGGAACTGTTGGAACAGGTCCAGCGCAGGGCCACCAAGATGCTCAGAGGGCTGGAGCACCTCTGCTGTGAGGACAGGCTGAGAGAGCTGGGGCTGTTCAGCCTGGAGAAGAGAAGGCTCCAGGGAGACCTGAGAGCAGCCTTCCAGGATCTGAAGGGAGCTCCAGGAGAGCTGGGGAGGGACTCTTGGTCAGGAAGTCTAGTGACAGGACGAGGGGGAATGGTTTTAAATTGGAAGAGGGGAGATTTAGATGGGATCTTAGGAAGAAGTTCTTTACTGTGAGGGTGGTGAGGCACTGGAACAGGTTGCCCAGGGAAGTTGTTGATGCCCCATCCCTGGAAGTGTTTAAGGCCAGGTTGGATGGGGCTTGGAGCAACCTGCTGTAGGGAGAGGTGTCCCTGCCCATGGCAGGGGGGTTGGAACTTGATGATCTTTAAGGTCCCTTCCAACTCTGACCATTCTAGGATTCTATGATTCTATGATTCTAAGTGTAGTTTTCAGAGGAGAGCAGAGCCTGACTAGACACTCATTTTTTACACACCACTAAGAGTTTTTAATTTAAGGTTTAGTATTATATGCAATAATAGAAATTAATATGATTAATTACTCTGGTGAATGGCTTCTGCATTGTACTGATGGGTTATCAAGGAGTGTGCTCCCCTGAGCATTCTGAGAGCTGCCCAGCCCATCAAACACAACCTTTTATTCTACTTCTCATTTTCAGAAAGAAATAGAAATCTCTGACCACAACGAGAGACACGGCTTCATCATGAGTCATTATTTTGACAAGCACAGTTGTTACCAAGGATCCAGTTTGAATCAAGAAATCCATAGCCTTGCAAAATGAGGAGTTTTATAATTTATTTCATTTTTGAAAACTCCAGAAGATATTAGAGTGAGAACTGGGGGGAAAAAATGACATTTTCTCATGGTAATACTTTTCTAGACCATCACTCTCTTGGTAAACAGATAGCAGGTCTTTTCTGGTTAGTATTTTTCTATATTGGAGGGGAGAAACAGTCACCACAATCAAGAAAGTCCTTCAGGGAGCTTCAGATGGACTTCAGGTGCGTAACTGCATTAACTGCTGTTATCTCATTGATCTAATCTGTGAACTAATTACAAGAAACCTAGAAATAGGACACGTGTGAATGTAAGCAAATTAAAATAGCTGTCTAATTTGACAAATTACATTAATCATTGCTTCCTCCAACTCCTCATAACTAAATGCGAAGCTATCTAGATGTACCCTGGTTCAATCCACTTCATTACAAATGAAGGTACACTGCAGAATTTTGGGGTTTGCATTTCATACCAATGGTTCTGATCTACTCCTTTTCTCCATCCCACATTAAAAAAGGAAAACAATAAAAAAAGAAGGCAAACAATTGCCAGACTAATGATGACCTAAGACAGGACTTCTGTAAAACCTAGCTCAATTTGCACATTCCCATGCTCAGTTTAGTGGCCTCTTTAGGATTAGTCAGAGTTTAGGAAGAAGGAACACTTACCTTCTCGCTTCCAGCCAAGTCCACCAGGTAAAGCTTTCCACTGAGTTTCTTCTCAGTTTCCACATTCTCTTGTTTAATATTAATGAGGAAGATACTGTGGCTCCTCGAGCTGTGTTCGTTCATATCTGCAATCACATTGGAAAGGTTTTGTTTTAATTGAATTTAAAACCTGATGAGAAATTCTGTTTCCTCAGAGCTGGGCTATGGCCAATACGAGGAGATGCACTGGAGAGCCCAGACCACTGTTCCGACAGTGGTGCCTACACCAAGAGCTGGAAATAAAGCTCATGGGTTACAGAATGAGCTCCTGCTTTCTGCCAACATTACCAGATTAACCAGATTCATGAAAAAATATAGCCTTGGGAAAAAAAACAAACCCTTTGTTTTCTTCCTTTTTTTTTTTTATTTTGAACATTGAAGCACTGAAATTTGACCAGAAATAGTAAAAAAAATAACAAAAATAAATCACATCATAAGAATAATCATAGAATCATAGAATAGTCAGAGTTGGAAGGGACCTTCAAGATCATCCAGTTCCAACCCCCCTGCCATGGGCAGGGACACCTCTCCCTACAGCAGGTTGCTCCAAGCCCCATCCAGCCTGGCCTTGAACCCCTCCAGGGATGGGGCAGCCACAGCTTCCCTGGGCAACCTGTTCCAGTGCCTCACCACCCTCACACCAAAGAACTTCTTCCTAATATCCAACCTAAATCTCCCCTCTTCCAATTTAAAACCATTCCCCCTTGTCCTGTCACTCCACTCCCTGACCAAGAGTCCCTCTCCAGCTCTCCTAGAGCTCCCTTCAGATCCTGGAAGGCTGCTCTAAGGTCTCCCAGGAGCCTCTTCCTCACAGATACAGTAAGAAACACCGGTTTTGTCCTTTTATGCTTCTTCAAGAGTATGGACAACTCACACACAACCTGCTGTGATATAACATAGAATCATAGAATGGTCAGAGTTGGAAGGGACCTTAAAGAACATCAAGTTCCAACCCCCCTGCCATGGGCAGGGACATACACTATTTAGACAAAGAACTGCAATGAGGATGTCTATTCAGCATCCTGCACAGAGGAATAATTTTGAGTCGAGCAAGAGAATTCAAAGAGAAGCAACAATAATTGCAATAAAAAGAAGTTGAACAGGTCTCAGTGCAATTGTGTGAGATTTCCCAACATTTTAGCAAAAGTTTTCATCCAAAACATCCCATTTAAATTAACATTTCAGAGTCATTTTTATTGCTTATGGAATTAAAACTCTTCCTTCACCCAGGCAGCAGGTGAAACACAGGCAGCTAGTTTCAGCTTCCACTTATTCCCAGTTTGATGGTAACCATATCATGCTTGAAGCTTCATAAAGTAGCAAAAAGAATCAGTCAACCCCTTTCTCAACTATTTTCCCCATTTTCTGTTACTTTCAAATCCACTACCACCTTTCCCCATTCACATCCACAGCAATATTTATATTTTCCTGACCTCCCTTTTTCTCCTCCACTTCCAAACCCATATTTTTTTCCATAACGCTTCCAAATTTGCTCCTTGTCATTTTAAAATTCGATTTCTGCCAACTTTTGGCAGAACTTTTCTGTGTGCACCAAACACAACAGGTAGCATCAAGGCAAAAGTTGTATCTGGATATTTTTTGTTAAAGAGAATAGCAGAAACAACGAGAGGAAACGTTATGCAGAGAAAAGAGGATACATTTCTATCAGTGGGATGAGAAAGGCACGGGAAAGCTAAATTAATACAGCATTTATCAAAGCAAGAAGGTAGAGATGTGGAAGAGGAAGAAGTTACTCAGAATGTCATAAAAAATAAACTGGATTTTAAAAAAATAGCACAAAAATCCCATACTCAAAACCCAACCGCAGCACATAGGTTTGAGTTAGAAGCTGAGGTTCTACCAAACTCATTGCTTGGATCAACGACATCGTAGAGTATAAATTGGGAAACTGGCTAAAGATCCCTGCCCTTTTGATCAGGGTAATGCTTGTAGCCTGCACACAACACAAAGGCAACACGTTTGGCACAGGCTGGAGTGAACATTCTGGTTTTTAATCGAGGAAGATGTGTTTGCTTTGCTGTTTTTGGAACTCAACCTCGCCCTGCAAGAGCCCTCTAACTGCTCTGCGGTCTTTGCCTCCCGTTTGACAAGTGAATTGCTCTGAGCCCTTGACTTGTAGCACCAAGAAGAATGTATGTGTATAATTTCAGCTAGACATAATTTCAAAATAACTATACAATGTGTGACAAGACATATTTTGATGCTTTATATAACAACACCATATAATGCCACACATTAAATTCAGGTGTTCTCAGAGCTGAAAGTCAATAAATGTTTCCGTATGCAGTGAAGCAGTAAAAAAAGTATAGCTCTATTAATTTTAGAGCTGTAATTTGTACACCATTATGTTGTTCAAGCAATCTGGAGTGCTCTGGGAACACGAGGAATCAATACATCACTGGGAAGCTCCAACCATCCCTGTTTTACAGCCAGAATACTCACTTGTGACAGCTACATGACGGTTTGCTTTCCCTTCATCAATGACATCCAAAACTTCTTCAGGACTAGATACAAATCTTTCTGTACAACCCTAGAAATAGG
The DNA here is from genome assembly GCA_013400375.1 of Thinocorus orbignyianus. Taxonomy (NCBI): domain Eukaryota; kingdom Metazoa; phylum Chordata; class Aves; order Ciconiiformes; family Thinocoridae; genus Thinocorus; species Thinocorus orbignyianus. The sequence goes on from VXBW01007585.1 coordinate 137,263, forward strand.
AAAGTCGAATACAGGAAAGTTTAGGAACTGTCCTAATGCTCCGAATGCCCTCAGGAAGAATACTTAGCACTGATGAACAAAGTAATTAGAAGGCCCATCAGCAGCCACCATGACCATTAGCGAGGCGATGGACCGAAACGTGCCTCTGTATGACCTTCAGGAGGACTCTGCGGGATAACTTGAGGGACAATTTGCTTTCCCAAGATTAAACACTGGGTCAAATCCAAACATGCAGCAGAGAAGAGTTTCTGTACATAGAACACATGGAATGATAGGGCATATTTTGCTGTTACTAATTTGAGTTAGATTATGTACCCAAATTAGTTTCTCTATCAAGCTGCAAGATCAGATGCACAGTCCTTGCTCTCTGCCTTAATGCACTATTACTGAAGGAATTATTTTATCCTTTTTTTTGGCCTTCCTCAGGATAAGAATAAACAGAATCATAGAATCATANGCTGCTCCAGCCCTCTGAACATCTTGGTGGCCCTGCGCTGGACCTGTTCCAACAGTTCCATGTCCTTTCTCTGTTGAGGACTCCAGAGCTGGACACAGGACTCCAGGTGGGGTCTCACAAGCGCAGAGTAGAGGGGGAGAATCACCTCCCGTGGAACAATATATATCTATTATTAAGGCTCACATATGTTCATAGCAAATACATTACATTTAAGTGAAGGGCCCAGGAAGTCATAAAACAAATTCCTAAGGCAACAATTCTGTTGTAAAATACTGCAAGATTACAACATTCATGCAACAAAACATTAAAGAACAAAACATTAAAGAACAAAATTCTTCTCTTTCATATCCGACATGAAACAGGAATGTGAATACTTAAAATGTAACACCACACTAACAAAATGTAAATGTTTAAAGTCAGGAAAAGAAAGCAAACACGATTCAATCCCATTAATATTTCAGGAAACTGTCTAAATCCAATACTACTTGAACATTCAGGACTCCCAACATGAGCTGAATTATTTCAGCAGACACACTGGGAAAGAAATGGAAATGTGTAAATAAATGCATGTGTGAGAAAGAAGGAAAAACTGAGCGTGGCATTTTCCTTGTACCTTAACATACGGGACTCTGTTTTTATCTTCATGTACAGCGAGGTTTGTCTTTGACACTACAAAAAAAGATGGGGATCATTAGGAATATTCCACGGATAACGACGTGTCAGCTACAGGCATGAGAGACAAATACCATGAATGCATTAAATTTGTAAATGAGAACTGTAGTCGCTTCCCATTCCTTAGGAACTACCAATATTTCTGCTACATAAAACCTGTTTCTTGTTCTGTCAATCTCTACCTACTTCTTTAAAGTTAACTTTGTGGCACAAGAGCTTTTTTTACTGCTTGCATTAATAAAATAAACACAGAACAAGCTGGATTTTGCCAAGGGAGCAAGAATTTCAAGAGACAGGAGAACTCACTGGAACTCAGACAAGCTCAAATAGAGGTTGCTGGTTTGGTGTTACCATTCGCACGCGGTTCTCTGTCTTCAGACTGATTCAACACACACAATTCACACTTTTGTTAATGTACAGCACACATATCCAAATTGTAGAAGAGAGAGATCCCTCCCAGCAAACTCCACCTCACAGAACCAAAGCGAGGAGTGAGTTGAACTCAACATACTCTAAATTTACCAAAATTTAACAAGTTGTTGCTTGTCCTCACTGTCCTTTGCCAGTGCCTTCAGAGCACAACGAAGAGAATACAATATACATTTTTAAATCACAGGGTTTTTTCTTTAAGAATACAAATGAGGCTCAGATCTGCCTTGAAGTCTGTAAAATTCTCTATACTCATTGATTTCTAACAAAGCAACGTAGCACTGCAGCGGTGGGTGCACAAGAGACAGAGATCAGACGACTTAAACTGCAGAATTCTCTTTCACAAACCCAGCTTAAGTTTAAATCACCCTCAAAGAAAGTAACTGTTTCCCCTTAAGTGTTGAGAAAGCACCATAACAAGCCAAAAACCACTTAGTGACATATGAAATGCAGAACTTACCATCCAGTAGGTCCCTTATTTTGTCCAAATATATCTCAAAGTAGGAAACCTAATTAAGTAATCAGAAACATTACAGATTGAAACTTTGGCAATTTTAAAAATACTAATACCTATAGTTCTGTATTGCTCAAAGTGAAAGCACCAGACTAAAAATAAACCCCACCCCCCACATACTTTGAATTTTATCTTTCCTGTGAACATACTTGTATTTTGAATGATTTACAAGTTACTGATCTTTCTCCATTTATCAATGATTCATCAGGAAAGTCTACACAGGCAAAACTGGCAAAAATATTGAACAGATTCAAATCAATTTACTATCATATCAAGAGCTGCATCACAAGAAGGGTCAGGTTTGACAACCGTGAGAGAAACACCAGCACAAGAGCAGAGGACACCGTCAGTGGTTATACCAGGAACATAAACCTAAGCAATATATATTAAAAGAAACTTTTAAATGAAGCACATGTCAAAGTTCTGTCTTGAATCAAGTCCCAAAGACCAAACTGACAATGAGCTGTTTTGTAACAAAGACACAACTGTCCTTAAAAAACAATAATAAATAAGTAGAGGGAGAACGAATGAATGAATAAATGAGTTCCTTAATAAAAGGGTATTCAACTCCCAGAAGCAAACAGAAATGTGTTAGGGGTGTGGTGTTTAATCGTACCCTAAATGAGCTTTATCTGGGGATTATTTAGCTAGAATACTAGATGGCTAAATCCTAGGTGTCAGTAAACACCAGCCATCAGTGAAGTATCATTTCATCTCATGTGAAAACCAAATTATGTCTAGTTTTTTAGATGGAGGAGTTGATCTTCCTGTGTGACAAGAGGTATATTTTGGGTTTGTGCATTTACTTCATGCGTGTCCCATTTAAATCCACCCTCTGGACCAGCTCATTTCAACAGACTTAACTCACATGCTTTATCTTATCCTATTAACACACAGCTGAGGACCAAGACACAGGAGATACTGAGTTTCCCTCCCTGTTCTAAACGGGTCTCTAGTGAAGTGGGAAAGAAAAAAATAAAAAATTATATTAATTTTCCACGTTGGCTGAGTTATTAAAAGAGTCTGACAGCTTGGTTCAATTCTTGCTCCCAGTGACAGCACATGCATTTCTCTCAATGACAGCTCCTTGTATAATCACTCACTCATTCAGAGCTATTTAGGCAGCTTTTCTGTTAAGATATTCCTAAACGTCAACTCTGATAGGAAACCACTGAAGCAATTCAGAACGTATTTCATAAAGTGATAATCTTCTGCCAGGACAGACATCTACTGTGTCTGGTACAAGGGGGTCCCCATCTGTGCTATCAAAGTGTATCCAAGAGCTCAGTGGAACCACAGTAGCCACAGGATGGCTTTAGAGATGATGAAATTAAATCAGTGTCACTCCTGTGGAACCATTTCCAGGAGAACTTAGAATCATAGAATCNTTCTTAAGGAGTTGTGTATTTGACAATCTAAGGTCTATTAAAATATTTAGATGGTTTATTTGTGCTTATAAAGGCTGCTTCTGTTCTCAGTACTTCATAAGCACCCCCACAAACAGGCACTGCTAAGAAGGGTCTCAATATAGAAGGACCTAGTCCTTCCAGGAGATCAATAGCTGGATCAGAGGTACTCTACTAGATTATTTATATCCATATATATATATACATATATTTATATTCCCAGAAGTGCTTCAAGGGTTTTAGTCCATGCAGCACTAAAAAGTCACTCATTTCTAACTTTTAGGCCCAAGAGGGACAGAGGAGGGGAGCTCCATTCTCAGAGAGCACCACCTGGTCACAGCAAGAGAAGGGACACACTCTACCTGTGCTCAGCTACTTAAAACTTTCCTGAAGCCATCCAGATGTGTTCTGAGTGTTTTGATGGAGGGATGACACAGAGGAGTACTCATTTTTCCTGCAATCCACTGGGTAATTTTACTGATGTCTCCTTGGTAGGAAGCTGCAGCCTTATTCCAACTCTGCCAGACAGACTAACACCTCACCGTGGCTGAGAGCTCCCAGGAGACTGGATGAAGGGTAGGAATTAAAGGTCACTCAAAAAATTTGAGAGATCATATGGTTGGGACTGAGATAGGGACATGGAAAAACATAGCAGCCACTCAAATTGAAACTTAGACCACCATTCTTAAGGAACTTAGACAGGTTTTGAGTTAAAAATGACTTCTAAACATCCTTCTGTAAGTTGACCAAAGCCATTTTTCTTCCATTTCAAACCTACATGTTATGGAGGACTGTTTATATCCTTGAGATAGAAACAACATGTCAGTATTCTCCCAAATGTTATGTGGTTCAGTGGTATTTTTGGCCACATCTGGTGGGCTGAGGTAGTTTTTGGAGAAGCTGCAGTGAAAGTGCATTATATCTTACCAAGTTGACTACTACCAACTGCGGTGAGAGACAAGGCAACCAAGGGACTAGCAAACCTGAGCCGAAAAAAAAATGCCTATCAAAGATTAGGAACCATATGGGATTATTTTTACTACATGTCCTTAGTAAAATGAGGTGGTTTTGTCCAAGTTATAAAAGAGAGAAAGGAAAAATCCCTTCTGGCATGAAGGCAGATTTCCCATCCAGGCTGCCTTTCTTCCTCCTGCCCCATTGCGTAATGCGTCATCCTGCATTTACCTTTATGTGAAACTCCAGGTTTTCATCCATGGAATAGATGTGATCAAAGATGTCATGTGCAATTCTTGGAATGATTCCCATGAGCTGAGGGTCATGCAGCTTTCCCTGCGGAAACAAAACCCAACTGTAACTCGGAAAACCTTGCTAGGGTAATACAGGAGAGGAGAAAACCTCCAAACACACCTTCCTCCAGTGGGGCCCTCTGAACACGTCTGCTGCTCTGGGGGAATTTGATTTGATATAATTGCATCAAAAAGGTGGCAGAATGACTCCAAGTGTCAGCACTCTTCACTCCACAGAGCCCCTGTGTGTTTTGTCAGCTCCTGCCACTATTTACACCCTCACTCTCCCATGAAAGATAAAGGAATAAACACAAACATATAAATTACAGCTGGTTCTCCCAGTTAAATCAGGTATTTGGAAACATGTCACAAACAAGAAGTATTAAAGCGTTTTGTTTCTCTTTCACCACGATGCTAGAAAGCTAAAGGGAAATCTGGGTTGCAGGGATTTGGGGATTAGAGTAATATATTCTGATTTGAGCTTGCTGGGCCTGTTGCCAGAGAACTGTGCCTTACAAACCCCACTGTTCTCCACATTTATATGCACAACTACCTTCCTCTGCTCTTTCAAGAAGGGAATATTAAATAAAAACAACAATTTCCCTGCCTGCACGGACCCTTTTAGTTGTTTTGCTCTGTTTGGAACAGCCAGGTATGTAGAGGAAAGCTAACACTTGAAAACTGAATAGAAATATGAACTCAAAATGAAAACCTCTTATGATGACAGCACACTCTGTATTGTTATTTTCCAAATGTTTTATGAAACTGCTTAAATACACAATAACAACTCGGAGGTTTTAAGAGTCCATCAGGACAGAGTCTAGAAACTCTAGTATATCTTTTGAATATATCTTTGCCCAAGAAATACTGCCCGTGTCAGCACAACAAAGCACCTTAATCCAAAGAATGGTAAGGAATTATTTTTTTTTTAATAATATAGTGGGTAACTCTAGAATTCCAAACCACGGGAATTCAGATTTGATCTGTCCCCTGCTTGGAGACAGAACAAAAGCAATTTTCCTTTTCAGTAATTTTACTTTTCAGTCGAGTCTCTTTCTTCTACCTGACTGCACCCTCTGAAATTAACGGTATGTTTTTCAGACAGCATCAGCTTCCAGCAGTGCTAAGGTCTGATGTTTGTAGTGAACAACAAGGGAGGGTGTGCAGAGAGGCTCCTGCTTGTACCTACTGCTGTAACACCCAAGAGCAGCTCACTTTTATTTGCCATGTTGGAAGTTGGAAGAGCATAGAGGACTCCAGAGCTGGACACAGCACTAAAGATGAGGGATCAAAGGGTCTGTCTTCTTCAATAGCTGGCGTGTGTGGAAGACTCTGTTCTTCTTGTTTTAATTTGCCAGCACAGCACTCAGTTCCATCCCACAGTGCTGTTATGGATCAGAGACTGCAACACAGTTTTCCCACTCTCCATCCCATCCCCCTGAAGAATTCCTCGAGAAGCTCTCTGAAACCAACCGACTACTCTGTATCACTGCATGAAGAGAGTCTTCCCAAAGCAAGGAACGGACTTTTTCCTAAACTAGAATGAACAGCAATTTGCTGGGATCTCTTCAGCACACGGAGTGCAACCAAAGGTGTGTCTACACTATACAGCACTGTGGGATGCACAATTCCTAAGGCAGCAGAGGTGAAGGCAGCTACAGAATGAGAAATGTTAGAGCCATGCAGTGCCCCCTCTCCTACAGTAGCTTTGCTCAAACCAGGTTGTTGGCCCAGCCAAAGGCCAGTTTGAATTCAAATGTCTGTTGCAGAGACTTCTCTCTGCACAGAGGTGCATCAGCTTTAGGATCACTGCACTACACAAACCTTTCCTCTAATAATTGCTCTGGGTGACAACTTACAAAAGTATTTAATTAAACATTCTAGCCTCAACAACCCCTTGCAATAATTATGCTTTACTTTCTGTGCCTCAGAAGAGAAAGCAATCTGTAAAACATGATTAAGCATGCATCCACCCCAGCCATGGCATCTACAACTTCTTGGGCTTGGGTTTTCTCACTGCCTTAAGTCAGTAGAAACTTCAGCGGAGGAAGATCTCATCCAACCCTTTGTGAAGAAAGAGTTGAGATCTTTAAAACGCTGTAACACCAGCAGCCTGCGATGTATTGATTAAAAAATGTATCATTTTTACTTTACTATCAGTGGCTTTTTATTAAAACACTAGGTGACTGAAGCAGGTCCCACTATAATTTATGGAGACCATAAACTGGGAGGGAAGAGGAGGGTAAAGGTAGGCTGTTCACTGGGAAGATGAAATAAAATACAATTTAAAAAAACCCCACAACACTCTCATGGATTTATCTATAACTTCTGAAAGAGTTTAGAGAAATGTGCTGCAGCTGCCACGCTGACATTGCAGTTAGTAAATTCCCCCCAGAGCACCAGGACTGAGAGTTCTCTGCTCATTAAAGCCTCTCATTTTAATAAGAACATTAATTTCCACATTTAAGCATAGCAGGCAGGCAGCAGATAGTGAAGTGTAACATTTGAGGTGGTGCTGGTTCATTTCAGGATGTTGACATAACAACTACAACCTGTAGGGACTTAGTATGATAAACTCCACTATAGGATCAAAGCAATTTAATCCTGTGGGCAGAAATAGGTACATTTTAAGATGCTTNAACTTAGTATGGAAAAAAAGCTGAGCAATATAATCCTGTGGGCAAAAATAGGTACATTTTAAGATGCTTTTGGTTATATCCTGCTCTACAGGGTGGCAAATGTTTCATCCATCACAGAAGAAAGACCTATCCTGGCTATAATATACTGCCATGTCCTGTTGAAGCTTAACACTAACACTCTGAAGCACTTCCCATTTCACACAAAATCCTCCATAACAGCTTTACCAAGAGGATTTACTATTTCTTCAACTACAGACTATTTTTTTTTTCCACAACATACTTTAGCAACTTTACAAGAGGATGTTCAGTTAAAAGGGGGATTAAAACTGAGTATAGACTTGATTCCACTTCAAAATGACAGCTTTTTTTTCTTTTTTTTCCATTAAATAAGTAAACCAGCCATTTTTCTACAGTCATTTTCTTTATCGCAGCTTGTAATTCGGAATATAAATTGGCTTTAAGAGATCTTTCCCTGTGCCATGTGGAAGCACCAGCTCAAGCCCTGCAGACATTTTGATTTAATTACATTCAGAGCTGGTGGATTACTCAGCCATTGTGCCATCTGGGAGGGCTGAGCTAGTGATTTCCCACCCCCAACCCCCCAAATCCTCCCAAGGACAGAATTAATTAGACACGAGGCATCAGTTATTGCATCCTCCAGGAAAGGAGCAACTCTGGCAATCGAAGGGCAATTTCACCAGGGCCTGGTGGCTGGAGAGAATATTGCTTTCCCTCTCTTTTAACCTTCAGGTTAGGGAGGTCACCCGTGTTAATCGGGCAGCAAAACCATCTGATGCTGTCCAACAAAGGAAAGCTCATTTTTTCCCTTTCATTTAGCCAAAGTTTGCTGTAGCCTTGCTGTATTACAGTTGAACTGAAATGCTCCAAGACATCCAGCTCATACAGCATTGCAACAGAACAATCCTAAATACTTGAATGACCCACCTTTTTTAGCAAGGAATACCTAAGTAGCTCCTAACTGAACATAAAAGAAACCACCACAGGAAAAAAAACAACACTCTCACACTTCATGTAGCAGAAATATAAACAGACTGAAGACTACAGCCACTGGAATCTGGGAGAATTTGGGATTCATAGAATCATAGAATGGTTAGAGTTGGAAGGGACCTTCAAGATCATCAAGTTCCAAACCCCCTGCCATGGGCAGGGACACCTCTCCCTAGAGCTGGTTGCTCCAAGCCCCATCCAGCCTGGCCTTAAACACTTCCAGGGATGGGGCATCAACAACTTCCCTGGGCAACCTGTTCCAGTGCCTCACCACCCTCACAGCAAAGAACTTCTTCCTAAGATCTCATCTAAATCTCCCCTCTTCCAATTTAAAACCATTACCCCTCGTCCTGTCACTAGACTTCCTGACCAAGAGTCCCTCCCCAGCTCTCCTGGAGCTCCCTTCAGATCCTGGAAGGCTGCTCTCAGGTCTCCCCGGAGCCGCCGCCTTCTCCTCCAAAGCAATAATTCTCAAATTCCTCCCTCTGTGCTGCAGCACGTGCAAGTGGTATTCCCAGAAGGTGAGTGGAAATGAGAAAACCAATAACCCAGGCATAAATTTTCATCAAGCCTCATGCAAGGGAACCCTACAGACCCTTAGTACTCTTTTCATTCGTGGATTAACGAATCTCACTCAAACCCTTTAAAATCTACAAATACCTAACCTGTTAGGACAAACAGGGGGAAGCTATACTTGAAGGTTTTGACTCATTATGTGTTAATTTAGATAGATAAATATAGACATCTCTTGAAAAATAGTCCACATTGAAAGAAATACTAAGGCAGCAGAAGCTAAACATGCCCAGATCTCTTTTTATATGTCATTCACAGTCGAGTGCTCCAGATAACTGGCCTGGGCAGGTAATTGGGCCATATTATTTCACTGTTGCTACCAAACTGGTTTAATTTTGGCACTGTACCTCCATAGTATGCGTTTTTCCTGATGATGTCTGTCCATAAGCAAAGATTGTGCCATTGTAGCCTTCAAGTACATCTGCAAGAAGGAGGAAAACAATTAAGAATCACATTGACGTTTGAAAGCTGGATTATCAGCACTTCATAAGTCTTCTACAATGCTGAAGGTGAACGAGAAAATAGTTTGTAGAATAAGGAATGGAAAAAAATATGGCATAGCTTGCTATCTTTAGGGGG
>VXBW01007585.1:151496-181889 GCA_013400375.1 Thinocorus orbignyianus
GTGGCAGAGCCCTGGCAGAGGCTGCCCAGAGAGATGGTGGAGTCTCCTTCTCTGGAGACATTCAAATCCACCTGGATGTGTTCCTGGACAACTGCTCTGGGAACTTTGACAGGGGGTTGGACCAGATGATCTCCAGAGGTTCCTGCCAACCCCAGATCATTCTGTGATTCTGTGATTTCTATTACCAAATTTTTAGCTCTACACTTATCTTTTCCATCTCTAAAATTTCTAGTTGTACAACCGAGCACGTGTGACCCCTATTTGTAACCAGAATAGAAAATCAATAAGCCACCCAGTGAGAGCAACCCCACCACCCAAAAAATCATTAAAGCAATTTTCTCTTCCTCAGAGGACACACAAATGCACAGATGTTCACATGTGCACTAACGTGCTCCCAGCTCCAGTGCTCAGCAATATAAAGGCCATTATATATTCCCCCTGCAATGTAATTGTAGGAAAAAATCCAGATAAATTGACAGGATAAAGCTATTTTCTGGCAACAGAAAGCAGTGGGAAACAAAGCAAAAGCAAAGTGGCAATCACACGCTATTGTTCCCTTTCAGATTTACTGATATTTCTTAGTTTGGTTAAAAAATTGCAAACACAAGTTCCCCAAACTGTGATGATATGTACCAGTGACAATTCCAAACACACATTCCCACTACTGGGACCTCTGCCCTTGGGAGCACCTTGAGCAACCACCATCCCAGCACCCACCCTGATACAAATCTTCACAACAGATTGATTCTCCTCTAAAAACCTCCTTGTTTCTCATGTTTCTCACATATGGAAGGTGAAATACTTTCACTCAGTAGCTGAGCTGTTTACTCAAGCCTAAACCCATTTCTTCTTTGGTGAAAAAAACCCTCATTGAGATGATTCTTATTGTCAACATGGTTATTGTAAGCATTGTTTTAGAGACTGTTAGGCCAGCTGGCATTTTCTGTAATAACATTAATCACAATGAAACCATCAGCCGTTTCATGGGAGCATAATGAAATCTGATAACAAATGGCAACCTTGAAAAGCCACCTAAAAAAGCCTCCAAGATTTAAATGGTGCTCCAGGTTGTAATGAACAAAGCTCATATTTTGCATGCAGTAAATTATATTGTTCCATTCTACCAGAAGCAATCCAGTCCGTTTCACATTCTTCACTTTATTAGGCTTTAAACTGGAAATTAAACATAAGGAAATGTAAGCCCAGAGCTCAAGAACATCGCTCTAGTAATGCTGTGCTCTCCCTCCCTGTCTTACACACTCTTTCTTGCCCCCCTTCTCCCTTTCTCTCCCTCCCCATCACCCTCCTTCTCACTCTCTCACCCTCTCCTCTCTTTTTTTCCCCACTTGTTTTCCTCTTTCCCTTTCTTCTACACCCTCCCCGCCATCAAACTTGCCTTTCAAGGTATCCAGAAGATCCAAGTTAACACACGTGCATGTGTTTGAACTCTATTTTCAAATAGGACTTTAGGAAATATTTGGCTTTCTAGTTGGTTAACAAAGATTTAAGTCACTGATTTAGGTTTTCCACATTGCTCTCAAACAGGATTTAATTTCTCTCACTATTTTCAGAGGAAAACAACTTCCACAGGGAATATAAATACCCTCCGTGAGGCTACAAAAAGCGCTCTGATGCTTCTGTTAGCACATGCTGTAGTATTGAAACAGTTCCCCAAACTTCCATAAGCTGAGTGGTGTCTCAGCAACCCAAACTAATGTTTTCTAAGCTCTACAACTCCAATCCCACCAGTTTTTATTAAAGGCTTACCCATCTGAAGTCAAAATTGCCATAATTAGGCTCCCCGCTGAGAAGAAGCAAGTGAAGTCTTATGAGTCATTTCCTCTCTCCAACATCAAATCATTTAGCTTCTGGTCCTCACCCCCAATCATCTAAACTACACACATGTTAGTTTGCTCAAGGCTCTCCAAGCAAGCCAACCAATTTCCTCTGAAAGAGAACCCAAGGTTTGCAGCAGGGGCTGCTCACCCCAGGGACTTCTCCCCACCGGCAGATCCAGCAGATCCAGCTCCAATGGTCTAAAAGCAACCGAGTCCTTCCACACCACTTCAATTAAGTCCTGCATCTCTGGACAACCCCAAATCTCTCATGCCACCTAAATCCCACAGCATTCAACATGAAGCCTTGAATTGCTATAAAAGCACAACTCTGACCAGCTCTGACACCATTCCTGCTGTTTGCATACTTTGATTTAATAAAAAAAAGGGAAAACTAAATTTTGGGGGGCATGGGGACACTGCACAAGGCCAGAAAACAACTAGACCAGGTACTGCTTGTAACCCCTGAGATGTTATAGCAGTTGTAATACCATTGTGGATGGACCATCCAGTTGTAGTGCCATCGTGGATGGACTATTCAGAATCAGAACCACGCGAGAGGGTTGATGGTGATTTGTGAGGGTGGGGAGTTATGGCAGGAAAGTAAAATACGCCCAAAAAGTTTGATTCCCAAGTTAAAATCTTGATATTTCAACAGTTTACGAAGGTTTTTTAAACAAATAGGATGCCATCCATGTGCTTTTGTTTCATTTCTAAACGCAGGCTATCTGCATGCAAAGCAGGTACACAAAACCAGAGCCTTCTGTGTTTTCCTTTCATGGTCCATCCTTCCCTTCAAAGACACAGCTATTTCCACCCTCATCCCACACGTGTTGCTTACCATAGATCACAAAAAGCAAGAATTTGTGTGGAATAACAGTCACACACAAGGAGAAAGTGAGGAACAGCTACTGCAATTCCTTCAGCTCTTTTTCTTCTTGTTTGATTTGGGGTTTTTTTGGTCTATTTGTGTTTTGGTGGGTTTTTTTTTTTTTGTTTGTTTGTTTGTTTTCACAGACAAGTCCTTAAAAAAGGCAACGCTTGGAATTACTAATTACTAAACTCCCACACAAACATCTAAACATTTATTATCCTGTCTTTAAATAGCTTGAGGGGACAGGAGATGTCTTTTTCCCCTCTCCAAGCAGGAATAAACAAAGATAACACCTACCTTTCACAATCTGCTTGGCACAGGCGTTATAAACTTGTTCCTGGGTTGTATTAGGAGGTAACACTCTATCAAAGACGTAGGGCTTCCCTTGCTGCAAACAAAAGAGAAATTCTGTGAGATAAAGAACACTTAAAACCGTTTACAGACCCAATTTAACAGGCATCCTGCAAGGCAAGAACAAAGGAAGCCATTCAGTGCAATAGAGATGACAATATTTTGTTAGAATAAACAGATGTGACATCTCCTGAGCTCCAGACCCATCGTCTCCATAGCTGGCAAATAAAAGGCAGCATGTGTTTGCTGTGTGCTCACATTTGGGTCAGCAGCTACAACTGCAGGAAAGAATAAGCTGAAATATCAGCAACTGAAAGTGGATTATTTTCCTCCTCTGGAGAAAGGAGTTCAGGGGGAATAGCCATATCAATATTTGCAGAAGAGGGGAGGGACTCTGTCAGTAAGTCTAGTGACAGAACGAGGGGGAATGGTTTTAAATTGGAAGAGGGGAGATTGAGATGAGATCTTAGGAAGAAGTTCTTTGGTGTGAGGGTGGTGAGGCACTGGAACAGGTTGCCCAGGGAAGTTGTTGATGCCCCATCCCTGGAAGTGTTTAAGGCCAGGCTGGATGGGGCTTGGAGCAACCTGCTCTAGGGAGAGGTTTCCCTGCCCATGGCATGGGGGTTGGAACTTGATGATCTTGAAGGTCCCTTCCAACTCTAACCATTCCATGATTCTATGATTCTAAGATTCGGTGTTCATTACTGTAAACTAGTGAAAGCAGTGGTGCAAGAAACAGCAGTCAGACCCGAGAGAATTAGAAGTTTGCAGGTCCCAAGAGCTGCCTTCTGCTGTGGCCAGGGTGACCTGTTGGGGTCCCAGCACATGATGGGTTCCTTCAGCAGGAACAGCCTGGTTTCATTCCTACACCAGACATGCAAACGTGTGTGAGTAAAACCATAGGTTAGACCCAAAAGAGGCAGCCCGGTCAGACTGTTACATTGCCCTAAGCTTGTACTTTATTTGGAAAATGTCATTATTTTTATCCTTAGCACCAACAAATAACAGGATGCCGTGTGAGAGAGCTCCAAAATGACACCTTGAGTGGGATCAGGGTCATTTCCAGGTTGTGAGTTGCCCTAATTCCCAGGTGACACTTATCCATATGTACCTGCGGTGTAGCACAACCTGCACAAACGCTTCCAGCAAATCTTGATTCCTCTTCGTAGCGAGTATAATTGGTTACAAGAGAAATGCACATTAGCAATCCTAAAAATAGGCTTGCGTGACACTTAAAAGGCAAATCAGTTTCTAAGACACCAGTTTGGTTCCTTACAACTCAAACCCAAGCAAGACATCTGCATTTAAATTACAGTGCCTTCATTTAAAGTTACACTAAGCGTAACATCTTTCTCATCTTCCATCAAAGCCTGCGATATTTCCCTTCGAAGATGTGACACCTGCTCCAAGAACGAGGGCTTCAAAGCAAACTGGAAACCTGATGGAGGAGTCTTGTTCTGGGGAGTCGACATGTCATTTCTGCCATGTGCTGTTCAAAAGCTCTGCTCAATTAGCCAGTTTTTGTCACACTTTGATTTTACTTCAAGCAGATCAGAAGCTTATTCCTTAATCTCGGGTACTTAACAGCCACAGGGGAAATAAGACAGCGAGGGGTTTGCCTGCGATGTGTGTTCTTCGTGTTTCATCCCAGAATTGCAGATCTCAAGCAGCCAGCAATTCATAAATCATTTAGTAAATAATTCATGGTCTTGTGTTGTTGTGGGGTGAATGCTGAGCCACCCAAGAACCAAAGTGACAACTCAGACTGACATCCCACCAGCTCTCCTTGGAACCCTGGACAAGCTGACCATAAGCCAGCAATGTGTCCTTGTGGCCAAGGTGGCCAATGGTCTCCTGAGGTGGATTAAAAAAAGCATGGCCAGCAGGTGGAAGGAGGTCATCTTCCCCCTCTATCCTGCCCTGGGAACACCACAGCTGGAGCACTGGGTGTAGTCCTGGGCTCCCCAGTTCAAGAAGGACAGGGTGCTACTGGAAAGAGTTCAGCAGAGGCTATGAAGATGATCAGGAACTGGAGCATCTCTCTGGTGAAGAAAAGCTGAGACCTGGAGCTGTTCAGCCTGGAGAAGACTGAGAGGGGATCTCATCAATGTTTATAAATATCTAAAGGGAGGTGGCAAGAGGATGGGGCCAGATGCTTCTCAGTGGTGTTTGGTGACAGGACAAGGGGCAACAAGCACAAACTGGAACACAGGAAAGTGCTGTCTAATCACACGGAAAAACTTCTTTTCTGTGAGGGTGGCAGAGCCCTGGCAGAGGCTGCCCAGAGAGGTGGTGGAGTCTCCTCCTCCAGAGACATTCCAAACCCTCCTGGACACATTCCTGTGCAACCTGCTCTGGGTGGACCTGCTTTGGCATGGAGTTGGACTAGGTGATCTCCAGAGGTCCCTTCCAACCCCTACAATTCTGTGATTCCGTGATCCCCAGTGCAGCCCCAGTCCCCAACCCTCACCCATGGTTGCCCCAGTTCCCAGGAGAGTGATGGGACTGCTGGGACCACCCACTGGCACCTACCCCAAACTCTGCTCTCCACAGCTTTCTGCACAGCCCACATTGTGTGGCTCACAGCTGGACAAAGCTCTTCATTCCCAGGATGAGAAGGGCTGCCCAGTCCTGCTACAACTATTCTGGAACAACTCCTCAAATGGATTTTCTACCTCCTTACCCAATTTTGCTTATTCCAAGCACTCCATTATAAGCCCTAAAGCAAGAGGCCCAAAAGCACATGGACACACAACCTCAGCTATCCACTTATCCCATTTATTTCCCTCATGCCCGAGCTGAAGCTTATTAGCTAAGCAATGTGAGAGAGAAGCAGAGATGCCAGCACATCATCCTACCACGGCGAACACAGCACTCCAGGCAAACATTGCTTTGGTGCAATCAATCCAGCTCTTCTACTGAGCTCTCAACAGCTGTAATGCCCCAAAACCCAATCCCATCATAATTGTGCAGCTCGCAGCTGAAAAAGGCACCGGCTGCAACTGTTATTTATCTGTCAAAAGGAAAAGCTGCAAATGTAAAGCAGCAATTCACAAACCCGTTCCATGGGTCTAATTTTCTTCCCTGAGATTTTTTGTTCTGGGAAGGTAAAAGACTGGAACACCCATCACTGATAGCTGAAGAACATAAATGAACGTGAAGAATCACAAAGTATCTGTCACCAACTGCACAAAACCAGAGCACTCCATTATCCAAGCAGCATTAACAGGTTTTGGGGGAGGTTTTTTCATGCTTCATCTCCACCCTGGTCTTAAACAAAGACTACTCAAGGTTCGTGCTCTTTTCCCCAAAGGAGAGCACAATGGCTGGGCACAGAGCCTCTGTCTATCCTCAGTTGGAGAGTTTAGACTTCTTTTGTTCTACCACAACTTCTGCACTGCCCTGTCTCCTCTCAGTCCTGCTCAACTCTCTTCTCCCCACCTACCCCACCAGCTGCACTCTCTGTCCTTTAGGCTCCTCATCCTCCTCCCTCTCTTTCTTTGTTCAGAAGTTCCTGCTTGGGTCCCTGATGTTGGAGAAACGTTGGGCACCTCCTGTGTCACCCCAATCACCTTGTCCAGCCTCCTGCCCTTTTTGTCCCACCAGCTCTCCTTGGAGTCCTCCCCAGCACCACCTCCAGCCAGCTCCAGGCTCCTGGTGGCAGGCTGTGACCTTCATCACCTCTCCTATCAGCTTTTCCCTCACCTCTTCCACATCCCAGCCCACAAACCCACTCTGAATGTGTCCCACAGGAGCTCACCCTCAGCTGGAGGAGGCCACAACACCTCAGACAGAGAGAAGATGCCCAGCTTGAAGGAAAGCTGTGGCCATTCAGCTGCCAAGATGCCACTAAGACAAAAAATTGTTCTCTGGAGCCAACGACAGATTTGGGAGTCTTTTGTTTTGGAGGATGCTGTTGTTATAAACTCTTAATTTTTGACAGACTTTCCTCAAAGGTAACAAAAGCCATATCCATCCTCCAAAGGCAACATGCTGGCAGATCCAAAGGTTTTGCTCCAAAACAGAGAGGGAAGGTGAGCAAGCACGAGCATCACCTTCTTTTTAGCGTGTTCCCAAGCAGTACTTTTTCCCCTTATTGTCATCTTCAGAAATACCATAATCACTTTTATTATTTTTTTTTTCCCAAATGTAACTCAGCTTGAATTAAAAACCAAAACGGGGATGATTTCAGCCTTATTAGCACTTTTTCAAGAAAGCAATAGGCAGCTAGGAAAAAAAAAAAGTGCTATAAAGTGTTATTTTCTGAGCTGCTGCTAACAGTTTTATCCGTGCGCCGCCTCCATACATTATTTTCCCAACTTTCTCATTATATGCAGGGGATTATCTCTCATACATAAATCACATCTTCCTTCCTATGCCATTACTTCCTGCAGTCCCCCTGACAATCTGTTCCATTAACTTCTGCCACTGCTGCATAATGGCCAGGATAAGTGCTCCGATCCACCCACACAATTCCTGCTCAAGTTGTATTGACAGCTAGATAGATCCTCTTCTGGCCTTTCCATCACACAGAGAATGCTGTTCATGTGTGTTACTGATCACTTTTTCACCAGCTTAATGTTTAGAGCCTCCTATCAAGTTTACAGGCCTGGCATTTAAAAATCAAAGGACCTCACAAGCACGAAAAAGAATCCTGACTGTAAATGCATGATACCCAAACCATCATAGAATCATAGAATGGTCAGAGTTGGAAGGGACCTTAAAGATCATCAAGTTCCAACCCCTCTGCCCTNGAGAATCAATCGTTTCACAAGCAACATCCTTGCTATGCTATCACTAGGAGCTGACACAGTCTCAATTAAAGATAATCAAACCCATTTCCTAAAAAAAAATAAAGAAAAAAGAAAAAAAAAATCAACTCTCCTAAATTCTACACAGCCAGGAAATGAGAAGTGCTCAGTGCTTGGAGCTGCATGTTAAGAATTAGGAGCCTTAATGCAATTTCATGATTAATTCCCTGTGATCTTCAGGCAGACACTCAGTGCATCTGCAGTCATGATGTTAAGTGAAACGACACCTGAATTTCAGGCATCTGAGCTCGGAGGCAGAATCCACAGTCCAAGGTCCATCCACAAAGTGCCTTATAAAAAACCATGGGCAGGGAGGGATGGCTTGGAACAGAATCATCAACAGTCAGCATGTAGCTCAGATATATAAGTGCTAAAGAAGAAAGGAAGAAGAGAGCATATAAAATGATGTGTTTCTTCACTTTTTAGGGGTTGTAAGGAGACATGTGAGTCAGACGAGGAATTATAGCTTGAAAACATCACCTAGAATTAAAGATACCTCCAGATTTATCCCAGGACAGACAGAAGTTTGTTCTGCACAAGCAGAAAACAGCTGGGAGCAAACAATATGATGACTGGTGGTTGTGGAGATGCCTAGTGAAGTTCTGACCCCAAACTCACAATTGGAGGTGAAGCTCATTCCTACTTGCCTGCAAAATATTATGCCAGCACATCCTCGAGGGGGACATCATTTTGAATGAGACTCAAGGAAAGGTCACACATTCATTTTGGAAAGAGGACAAACCATCCATCAGTCCATCCAAGGCTCATCTCCACAAGACAAAGCACAAAGGCAGGCGGGGAATCCAAAAAGGAAGGGACACCCTGCCAGAGCTCCTGCCAAAACTGTCCCTGGAGAGCATCTGCCCCATGGTTCAGGTGTGAAAGCCATCAAAGTTCTCAGGATCAACTTTCAGACTGCTTCAGGGTACATGGGATGCAGGGGAAGAACACTTCAGGATTGCACAAGAGTTAGGGGTTGATTTGGGGAAGATAAAGGCAAAGAAAGGGAGGGATGAGGGTGACTTTTGGTGGAACAAACACGAGATGAAGCAATAAAAGTATCAGTCATGTAAGCAAGCTGGTGGTCACTGTGCTTGTCCAGCCATGCCCCACACTCGATCAGCACAGTCCCATCTTCTTACCAAATTCCTTTCTAACTCTCTTTCTGGCTGAGGGGGTTAATTCTGTGTGCATACATGTGTGCAGGGGTCTAAACACCAGCAACTGGAGCAGGACCACAGCTCACAAAGCCCATGTGCCCATGTTACCAGCTGCATCTCTGGGCAAGGAGCTCTGAAAAAGGGTTCACTTCTGCCAGGCTGCCACATTCAGCTCTTCCTACCAGCTGATAGTTAGGGCACTCAGCTGAAAGGGGCAGAGAGATGGCATAAACAGGATCCCTCCCATCCATCTTAGCCCTCTGTCCTCTCAGAAGGCAGGAAAATTCTTTTCTCCACAACCTGGTCAGATAAAGGCATCCCCCTTTACTCCTGTAAAAGGGGTGTGTCACTCATGTCATCATCAGCTGATAGCTCAGGAAAATTTCTGGATCCCACAGAAACAAATCAGTGCCAAATCACGTGGCTCAGTTTATCAGATGAATTGCTGGCAAAACCATGACTGCTGAAACTCTGTCATTATTATTCTGGCTCTCTATTTTAGTCAACAAGTTTTATTGATGCAGTTGGAATGAATGATCTCTGAGGGGGTTTAACATAGAATCACAGAATCACAGAATGGTCAGAGTTGGAAGGGACCTTAAAGATCATCAAGTTCCACCCCCCCTGCCATGGGCAGGGACACCTCTCCNCCATACAATACATACCATACAAGATGCCACTACCAGTACATACAACGGAGGAGTGTACAGGTAATAGAATCACGTGATATGTAAGAGCTTAATTAATGGGAAATTATTTCCCAGCTAGTTTGCACTATCATAAGTGCTCTTGTAGGAGAGGTTTTATAAATAAAAGATATATAATTGCAGGCCTGGAAGGTAGAATTTTTCAAAGAGCAGAAAGTGAACTATTACCAGCAGCAATTCAGTTTCTCAGTGGAGGCACATCCCTCGTGCAGCAGAGTTTCTCCCTTGGAAGGTGGCAGAAAACCCATTCCTTCTCTCTAGGCTATAGGAGTAGGAATTAAAGTCTTTACTCCACATTTACTGAACACTGCATCAAACGTGCTCCATTTGCAAGTGGGATAAACAACCAGTCCTACATATTTCCTCAGGAATTAGATAGAACTAATTAGATAGAAGGGTTTCTTTTCCCCACAAGTTATAGAAATTCTGCAGCTACGAGGCTGTCACTATTTTGCTGATAAAGCACAAGAAAAAACAGGACCTATCCCATTCTCCCGAATCCATCTGTGTCTAGTGAGGATTGAAAACTTAAGGATTAAAGCCAGAGGGAGAAAAGAAATGCTTGTTAGCAAAATGGTTAAATTTAGTTATTATGTTTTCCTTTATTCAGTCATACTGACTAAGGAAATGTTACTGCCATCCCACCCACGTTCCACTCCAGCTTACCCTTGGAAAACATTAGCACAGCAGCAACTCACCCAGGAGAGAAGAATTCAAAACACCTGGGATAAAAAATTTAAGGAATTTTCTTCAGAATAATCTGAACGCACTACACAGTCAAACCAATTTCTCCAAAAAAACCTCTTAAATCTTGGTAATAGTCCTAAAAATCCATTGGAAAATAAATGAAAACAAGCAGTTGTGTATGAGCAGGCACTGCAGAGCAATTTGAGTCAAACCCAGCATTATTTTTGCATAGTGGGCTTAATTATTGATCTACCTTATGAATATTTCTGTGGAGCTGATGGAATTTGGCACAGGCCCAGCAATCCACTTTTAGCTTTCACTCTCAGCAGAAAGAACCTTTAACTCCTTGCTCTAAATCCTGTTTTCAGAAAGCATTCTTTTATCTCAGTATAGATCTGCAGTTTAGGAAATCAAACCTTTGAAATCATTTTAAAGCTTTTTCTTCCAACCTAGATGCATGAAACTGGAAAATATACTCGTAAAGAAACTTGATATGAATTTTAAGTATAAAGATCTCCCAAAACAAAGCCAACTATTACTCTATGGCAACAATTTTTTCATCCTTCTGACACAGCAATACTCAGAGTCATGACTCTCCATTATTATTTACTTGTATTGGTGCAAGGTAGTCACCACTCCGGAGGATGAGATGGAATCGGTGTGTCCAGCCATCACGGATCCTGGAAAAGCTCTGACTTGCAGAAAAGCTCAGCACTTCTCAGCTGATCACTAATCACAAAAATAAAAAGCAGTGCAAACTGTCTTCCAGCTCCCAGTCCGGCCATCAGAAGATAAACTGCAGGCTGAGAGGGTCCTCCCAGCTGGGAGGAAGGCTGGGTCCAAGGGGCTGGAGAAGCAGCACCCAGTGCAACCAGGGCTCAGGAGCTCCATCACCACTGGAGGTTGCAGCACCCACCAGCACCATGGAAAAATAGGACCTCTTCTTACTTCAGGGCAATGGACTCACTCCTCCTCCTCTTCTGGGATTCCCGGCGTGACTCAGCAACAGGATGGGACAAAGCATCCTCCAGCTCCTCATCATCCTCATTGCTCCATGGTCAGATGGGTGCAGGAAGCCTCGTCGAGGGCACTGCCCGGTCGGGGACTTCATGCCCAGCAGCACAAAGCCCTGTGCGTGGATGCTGCATGGCTGGGAGCATCCTTTGGTTCTCCTTCCACAACACAGCCTGGTGCTGTCGGGATTAGCACCATCCTTCCAGTCCACCAAGCACCCTGCACGCCACACAGCAGCTTGCAGATTTGGGCCTCGATTACTTAACTGCTTATGCAACGGCACAAAACCAGGTATTTGGAGAGCAGGGATATCCTCCTGCAGTGAAATTTAATCTCTGGAAAGATGAAGGTACGTTAATGATCCTGGGGAAAAGGATTTCATTTAGTGCTCTCTAAAGCACTAGCCTGAAATGTGCATCATCCCCCCCTTTCCTTGGCCTTTCAGCCCACATTAAGAAATTAAGAAAACTTCTTCACAAGTATGTTTTCTCACAAAATTAAGTTTTAAGTAGATGTGTGACTGTATGCTCAGCAGACCTCCCTGCTTTATCATAGGTATAAAACCAGCAGAGCAAGGAATTGGACACAGGCTATAACAACGGTCCCAGGGGAAAGAGAAGAACATCATCCCCTGACACCATCCCTCTGGATTTCAGGTACCTCGTGGATTATGAGTAACAGACAACTACTGGTTTCACTTAATGTGCTCTAGCTAATTTAATCAACCTTTTCAGACCTATTCGAAGCTACCTTCATCATCTACTCATTTTCCTTCAGCACAGTACAAGACAGGCTTAATTAAATTAACTTGAAAATGTTGTCACTTGCATTTCAGATAAAGATCCTCTCCACATCAGAAGTTTTTAAGTAAACAGAAATCCTGTGAGGATATTTAATATATAACACTCCAAGACAAAGCTGGAATTCAGGGTCTGTTTTCTAACCTGCTTTTGATAGCTCCCACCTTCAACACACACCTTGGGGGAATGGTTGTGTGGTCCCAGCTGCTGGCTGGGGTTAAACCATGACACCCTTCTAGAAAAAAAAGCCCTCAGGGAGCTCTGAAGGTAAATCAGATTCAAAATGATCCAAAGTTTCTCCGATTGTACCATACTCCAGCATTTCAGCTAACCATCCCTAGTCCCACACATCAACAGGATGAGAGAATTTGGTCATTTCTTTTTCTCTAACACCACGCAAACTTAGAGTTTAGAAAGAAAAGACAAATAATATTCTTTGTAGAAGAAAAGAGAAAGAAATGTACCATAATTATAGAGGCTCAAGAATTCGACTTCTCTAACTAAAGGTCTCATGATTTTCGTAGCAGTTGAGAATGAAGAGAGAACTATGTATTAATTGTCCATTTTGTAAAAATGCAATAGTTCAAATTTGATTTTTGAACTACTGGGGTTTTTTGTTGTTTAAAGAACACTGTGATTTTCTTTTAAGAAATACAGAATCTTCCTGGCCAGAAAAATAAAGCAGTAAAACCTATCCTGAGGCAGCTCCCTAGGATAGCAACAGGAGTCAGACAAGGCCACCTCATCGGTGGGAGGCCCTGGGAACAGGTCACACGTGGAACAGCAACTCTGCTTCTCATCAGTGTTCACAATATTCCAACAAAATTCATTAAAAAAAAAAATGAGGATATTTCCAATCACAAAATGAAGCCGTTTTGGTGAAGCAAAAGTTCCAAGTGAGACACTGAGCTTCAGCTCCACCCAGAGAAGGGAAGCACAAACATAAACCAGCCCGGATTCAAGATGTAACCACATCTTAATTCTGCCGTGGCAGCGTTGTGTTAATCTCCACTTTGTTAAACATATCACTTACAGATTTATGGGGCAACTGGGTGGCTCAGGAGATTAGTAATGGGATACTGAGCACTGTCAGTTGGAGATTCAAATCCACCTCAGGTCAGGAGAGGTCAAAATAAAACGAGAGGGGAGGGCATCACTGGTCCGTAGAGCAGCTTTCTTTTCAGCGTGCTCTGCAGAACCAAGGATTGAAGGGGATCAGAGAACAAACTACACCACTGGTCTTGGAATGTCCTGTCAGGCTGGATATATATTGGCAAGGAGAAACAAATGAGATGCTTGCACCCCACTGCCTGCATTGTGTGGGATTTGTTCTGCAGAGAAAGCACTTCACAAGCATAAAACCATCCCATTTGCAGCTGGGGGATACACTCATTCAGTCTCCCGGGGATTAATCCAGAGCCAATGATTTATTGTGTGGCTGAATCCTGAGGATGGAGTTCCTGAAAGGTCTTGAAACCACCCAGGTAATCCCAACAGCAATGAGCCCAGATCCCAACAGCCAGTGTAGGCAGTGAGTTCAGGCACATCTCTGCTCCCCAAAGTGCCTCCCTTCATGCTGACCTCTGCAGTGTCAAAATGCCACCTGCATGGTGGCACACCATGGTGACAACACAGGGACACGTTCCATTAAATAGGGCTGAATTATTCTCATTCCATGGTAGCAAACTGAAAGACCAACAGCACCACCTACACATGTAGATGATTTTCCTTTGCTCTCAAGAACTGAAAGATCTCAAGTGTTCAAAAGCCCAGACTCACAGCATCCAAAAGGAAAATGCCAGCATCCATAATCTAATGGAGTAACTCCCAGAGCTCTTGATGTCTTACTGGTTGACTGCGTTGCTGATTCACTGGGAGACCAGTAACAACAGCTTGGACTTGCTTCCTCATTTACAAACTGAGACACTAAATGCTAGCAGCGCCGGGAGCGTGAATGTTTACTGCCCTGATGTTGGAGCAGGAATTTAAAAGCATACAATAGAACAGGGATGTTAGCACCACTCTGCCCCAACCTTTCATGCACTGTAATCAAAAACCTAGGCACTGAAAACACATCAGAGAATGAAGGAAGGAGAATGACAGCACTGCTGCTTCTGTACTTCCCTCAACCTTTTCCGTTGATACCTAATAGATAGGAAATGTTCAGCTCTGCATCTCAACAGCCATAGTAACAGCTCCATTTTGAGCATGGAAGAGCCTCCACGGAAACTCAGATGCTGAGGCAGGCAGAGTAATTACCCTGTCACCAAGTAATGCAGACAAGTTGCTCCTAGCAACAAACCTCTTCAAAGAGGGATGGAGAACAGTGCTCACAGAAGAGACGCCCCGCGTGTGAGCGTGGCCATTTTGATGAGCTTCTGCTCATCATAGAATCATAGAATCATAGAATGGTCAGAGTTGGAAGGGACCTTAAAGATCATCAAGTTCCAACCCCCCTGCCCTGGGCAGGGACACCTCTCCCTAGAGCAGGTTGCTCCAAGCCCCATCCAGCCTGGCCTTAAACACTTCCAGGGATGGGGCATCAACAACTTCCCTGGGCAACCTGTTCCAGTGCCTCACCACCCTCACACCAAAGAACTTCTTCCTAAGATCTCATCTAAATCTCCCCTCTTCCAATTTAAAACCATTACCCCTTGTCCTCCACCACTTCTCTCTGTCCTGGTACTATGGATTCTCCAGCGTCTGGGGCAGACCCATCACTGCAAGGTCTCCATGCTTCACATGTGAAATGCACATCTGAAAGCTTATTTAGTAAGAACTTGGAGTGATATTAGATCTTCCAGCAAGGTACACACAGCAACTGCAGCCTTTCATAGGGGCTTTGATTCCCACTACAAAATTGCTACCTCCTCTTTCAAGCTGATAACATTTCTCTCAGGCAGAGAGGAACCTGATGATATCTAACAAGGGCAAGTGTAGGGTGCTGCCCCTGGGGAGGAGTAACCCCCTGCACCAGGACAGGTTGGCGGTGACCTGCTGGAGAGCAGCTCNATGCCCTGTGGATAGAGAGGAACCTGCTCACTCCCATCCACAACCTCACAACCAACAAGCTTTCTTCCTTGGCTTGTTGCACTCATTTCCTTTTATATCTCATCTCATTATCTGGAGGGGGAAAAAAAAAACAACAAAAACCCAAAAAAACAACAAACAAAACCAAACAAAACCAAGCAAAACTCTCAGTTTTAGTTGACATGTCCAAATCTCACCAAATATCATAATTTTAGTACCAATCATCTGGTCTTTCTCAAGGTAAAGCGCTTGGGGCCAGGTAATCATACAAAATCACATATGGAAAAAACAAGGATCCTGTCTCTGATGTAGTGGGGGCCAGGAAAGCTTAAATAGGAAACTGTTAAACAAAAACTCTAATCCTATTTGTAAAACTCATACATTTGTGGGAGCAGAGTCATGATACTGCAACGGTTGGTGATACTCAGCAATCCTGTTCCAGTACAGACACTCTTTTTTTGTACCCCTAGTTCATAAAAATCCCATTCGGTCATTAGACAAGTAGAGACAAAACAAAAATCATCCTTACCAAAGCACTGTAACCCCTTCCAAACTAGAATTACTGCCACCTCTATTTTTGTACCACTTATCAGGAGGAAAACAGAGCATTTGAGAATCTGGGTTTTGCATTTCTGATAAGTTAATCCATCACTGACAAATTAAGTCAATCATTGAGAATATTCAGAATTGTTTAAATCTCATTCAACATTCAAGTGGAACTGGTTCCAAAAGCCTTTGCATTTGGTAGTAACGACGGCTATGCCAGCTTGTCCTACACGGAGAAATTTGTGGTGACAAGTTGTGCTTTCCTGGACAGCTGGCAAAGGGGTTCCCACTGTGTGACAACACAGAGCACAGCTCAAACTGTTACACAAATCAGAAGAATAAAAGTGGTGTTATAGAGCTGGTTAAAACACAGACACACACAACAAAATACCTCCCTGTAAACTTTGTAGCAACAAAGAGCTGCAGAGTTTCTTTTTTAAATGAGCTGCTTGGACCTTTGGTGGTAATTTTTGGGTTTTTAAGTGCAAAAATAGATTTTCTGGCTCATAACCCCTTCCTGTGCCCTCCCTGCAGCTAGCAGTGCAATACAGCTCACATACACAGCACATCTCTTCTTACAGCACAGCAATGACATCAGCAGAGCAGCCCTGCTTTCTGCTAAATTACCCAGAAACAGGCAACACTGGAATGATCTGCCAGTAATTCTATTATCAGATTTAGTGATGCTGATATATTCCTTCTGCATTTCCCAAATCTTCAAAGCAGGGTGCAATCCAGGCTGTGATGCTTCATTCCCTTCGTTCCCAAGACCCTGTTAACACTTACACACACATGTGAAAGCCCTTGTGCTGTTTTTTGGCTCACTGTGACAAGGAAAGTGAAGAAAGGACCATGACCTATAGAATGACAGTCATATAAACACAGTACCTGTCCTCTGTGTAATTTGTGATACATATTCCTATTTATTTCTAGCAGAAACAGCCAAAACCCATCAACCAGCAGAAAATAAGGAGGATAAGGAGAGTGTGAACAGTCATTAAGATCTTTTATTTGTAGCAGCATAAGCAGTTGCTCTTCCTGCTAAGCCACAAGCCGTTCTGCTGACAGACTTCAACCTCCAGCCACCCTGCTTACCTTTAAGCTCACCATTTGGCACTATGTCAAAAAAAACCACCCCAAATTCATTGTCCTGAAACTACAGAAGTCTCTTCTCCCTTCCCCATCCTTGATGTTTATCCAATTTACAATTCTTAGCTCTCAAAGTCTCTTATATCCATGCCACTCCAAATGGCAGGGCTTAATAATAAAAATAATAATAATAATAATAAAAGCAAGTGGTTCCTGATACCCAAACCAGCTCAGCCTTGGAGACAGACACTTACCCAGGGGCTAAGCACTGCCTACTGCAGGCATCCATGGTGACAAGGCATCTTTATCAGCAAGAATCCACTTAGATGTTAATGAAAAAAACCCAACCCAGCCCAGGATCAGAGCTGTACCAGCAAGACAGTGCTGTCCTTGTGTCCCCTGCGTGGCTCCCGGCAGGAGCTGCTGCTCGCCAGCCGGAGGAGCAGCAGGATTCCAGCACTTGCTTCTGGACACCTACGACTTCATTCCATACCAGCAGCTACCACAGTATCAAAAATCAGAAAATCCTGAAATTTAAACCACCAAAGAGAAAAGCAAGGGGTGTTTCCATTGAA
Organism: Thinocorus orbignyianus; assembly: GCA_013400375.1. Taxonomy (NCBI): domain Eukaryota; kingdom Metazoa; phylum Chordata; class Aves; order Ciconiiformes; family Thinocoridae; genus Thinocorus; species Thinocorus orbignyianus. The sequence goes on from VXBW01007585.1 coordinate 168,976, forward strand.
TAAACAGGGGACCAAGGAGCTGATGAGCCTAAGATCACCTGTAAATCAAATCCAGGTTTGTGTAGTCCCAGCACAAAGTCTGAATCCAAACCAGGCCAAACCCAAGCTCTACTAAAGTGAAAGATTAAGAGTTGCATCAAATCAGTAGAGCAATGTACTCAGCTCAGTTAAAATTATATATTCATATAGTACTGTTTTTGTCAAAATAGCACATAACATAACAAGGAGGCAGTTAACTTAATTTTAAGAGAAACAGAAGTCCACATTAAGTGATATACTGCTGAAAAGTTCTAATAAAAGTGAATTTTTAAAAAAAAAAAGTTAAAAATAGGGCAATAGTTCAGCCTGCTTCTAGAAAACAGCCACATGCCCTGGTTCTGCAAAGAGCTGGCCTTGCAGGCAGCACCGGGAGCTGGGTCTCCCCATGGCAGCTCCCCATCTCTGGTACCAGCTCTCACAACATTCCCGGGATGAAACCACCTTAAGTGCTTCCATTTTCCTTCAGCCCTACCATCCTCCCGCACGAAAAGAGAGAAGGCAACTCTTGAACAGCTCTTCACAGCTCGATGATCACATATGGTACCATTAACATAAATTGTTTATGCTGGCAACAGTTTTGTTTGAAGTTTATGGCTAAGGTTAGTCTCTAATACTCCCAAAATCTGGGCTGCACATAAAGCAAGCGATGGATAGAATAAATCCTGCTTTACCAATATAAGTAAACATTTTTCTCAAGTATAAAGAAACAGCTGGTTCTCTATAGCAAGATTAACTTTGCTTTAAGATTTGTTTGTATCATTCAACTCTTTTGCTTTGAAGTGAAATTGTAAAAGATACCATAAAGTGAAAAATAATGGAGCCAATGTGTTTATCAAATGCCAGCAGAGTTTTCCACTGGGTGTTTAGAGCTGACCCAGAAAGTGGTAAGAAAATAAAAAAGCATAGAGATAGATTCTAAAAGGAGAAAACCCAAAATGTAATATGTAAAAGGAGAGGGTTGGGGGGGGAGCAATATAAAAGGGAAGAGGAAAAAGAAAAATAAAAGGTAATCTGAAAGGGGAGAGAAGTAGAGAATGGATATGACACGGGGGTTGCAGTTGGAGGCTAACGGGTAAATCTTCAGCAGTGCCATTTTGGATGATTGGTATGGTGACAAAAATCAGCATCAGGCTGTCAAAGAGGATCTGACAGCTGCAGTTGGAGAAGACTGAGCTGTATGGATGCAGACAACCGTGCAGTGCAGCTGAAACAGCTCCCAAGAGCATCCACAGTGAAGCTGGGGAGCAGGGTGGCTTCCCAGGGTCACAGAAGTCACAGCACTCCGAAAGGACACGTGGCAATGATCAAGCCACCAGCAAATCCTGTCAGGTAGAGAGTGATCAGGGCAAGATGTGTACATTTGCTGTGCCTGCCCCAACTGAACTAACCTCCAGCACCTCTTGGGGGAACATCACTGCGTCTTATGAGCTGGTCCAATATACCTATAGATGCATACAGAGATATATACATCCTCCAGCTCCATCCTATGCTTCCCTTGCTAAGCTCTAGTGCCTGCATGGGTAGCTGCAATAAGAAAAAGCCAGATGACTTTCCTCCTTAGTAGATTTTTGGAAGAGATTATTACTAAGTGAACAATATGAAATCTCCAAGCTCTTTGAGAAGTTGCAGCATTATCTCCATCTCACTCTTGTCCTAAATACAGAGATTCAAGCACTACAGTCAAGAAAAAAGATTACAATTGCAGAAAAATGCAACTTCTGTTAACAGCTTTGCTAAAAATAGTCACTAGCACAGTTACCCCAATTCAGATAACGGTCTCTTGCACATCTTTGCTGGGTGAGATAACAGTTTAACAGACAGAACAATACTTGTGTGTCAGAGACTCAACTTGCCTGTAGATTCCCAATGTGACTTTAAAAGTCAAATTTCACTCCCTAAAATAAGAGGTCCTCTTTACCTCACAGGCTGCCACAAGGCCAGTTCAATAGAAAAGATTGTGTCACAGTAACAATATCTAAGGAAAACCAAGAATATTTTGTTCCAGAGTACAGCAAAAGTTATTGCAAGCCTTTAGGCCATTTGACACACAAAGAAAATGTGTTTTTCACTATCACATGCTCCTCGTGCAGCAGAAATGTTTAAAAACAGCTTCAAAACAGCCACCAGTTTCCGAGAATCCTACAGCTCCCTGACCCAGAGGAGTCTCTTACACCAACCAAGAGCATCCCCCATCCATCATTATAATTAGGTAGTGGCCTAAGATTTCTTTTAGCAGAGAGTGAAACGCTGAAAAAATGAATCACTTTTTGCAAAGACATCTAAGAGACAACTATTAAATATTTAAGTCCTTATCTCTGAATACTCATTTCTCACGAGGAAAAAAATCCAACTTTTTTGGTTTCATTAAAGACTAGCTCATAATTTGAAAAAACGCACTTTCTGAAGCTGTCATGGGACCAAATATTGATATTATAGTGAGAATCTGGTAACAATCACATGCATTACCAGGACATCCCATAAGAAGTCAAGAACCAAGGAGGTCATACTACAGAAACGTCTTGGCTCTTTCTAGTAGATTAATAAAACCAGAAATCCACCAGAAACACCACACCAGTGACACCACACCTTTAAGAGTGTGAAGGATCCCATTTTGAATATTTTTAAGGTAAAGGGGTTTTTGCTGCTGTGTTAGTTTTGTTTTGTTTTCTAACTATGCAATATTTTCCCACTCCAAAATCCAATAAAATCAAATAAAGGTATTTTCCCAGTTCACTATCCAAAGCACACTTTCATAGAATCATAGAATGGTCAGAGTTGGAAGGGACCTTCAAGATCATCAAGTTCCAACCCCCCTGCCATGGGCAGGGACACCTCTCCCTACAGCAGGTTGCTCCAAGCCCCATCCAGCCTGGCCTTGAACCCCTCCAGGGATGGGGCATCAACAACTTCCCTGGGCAACCTGTTCCAGTGCCTCACCACCCTCACACCAAAGAACTTCTTCCTAAAATCTAATCTAAATCTCCCTCTTCCAATTTAAAACCATCACCCCTCGTCCTGTCACTAGACTTCCTGACAAAGAGTCCCTCCCCAGCTCTCCTGGAGCTCCCTTCAGATCCTGGAAGGCTGCTCCAAGGTCTGCCCGGAGCCTTCTCTTCTCCAGGCTGAACAGCCCCAGCTCTCTCAGCCTGTCCTCACAGCAGAGCTGCTCCAGCCCTCTGAGCATCTTGGTGGCCCTGCGCTGGACCTGTTCCAACAGTTCCATGTCCTTTCTCTGTTGAGGACTCCAGAGCTGGACACAGGACTCCAGGTGGGGTCTCAGGAGCACAGAGCAGAGGGGGAGAATCCCCTCCCTGGCCCTGCTGCTCACACTTCTGCTCCAGCCCAGGCTGGGGTTGGTTTCTGGGCTGCCAGCGCGCACTGCTGGCTCATGGTGAGCTTCTCATCCATGAGCACTCCCAAGTCCTTCTCCTCAGGGCTGCTCTCCAGTGCTTTCCAGTGGAGCTAGAGAAATCAAACATTGGCAACACCGCGGTCGAGAGTGTCAAGCAATTAGTGAGCAACTCTAAATCACTTTTCTGCTCCTATTCCTGCAGCGTCAGCTAAAGCCCAGCTTACCCTGAACTGCACACCCAGGATTTTGGCTCAAATGACTTGGGTCCAGCGTCCCTTCACTTCTGCCCGTTGCCAAAGCAGAGCTCTGCTGCCTCACCCTGCACCATCCTGGCTCTCAACAACAGAATTGAGAATAGAACCAAGACTCAGTCCCACACAGATGCACGTTCTTTCAGTCATCTGAGTAATTTTGTAAATATCTTCTCAGAATGAGACTTATCTTGGCTCAACCTCTGAGTTTTAAAAGGCTGCACCAACACAAAAGGAAGCCTCTTCCAACTCTAACCATTCTATGATTCTATGATAAAACCAGGGATAGGAAAGGGTTGGAAAGTAGTTGGTGGGTAATTGTGTTTGGTCTTGTTTGGCTACATTAAGACACAACATGTCAAGCTCAAAGGGATCCAACAAAAACAGACACAAAACATCCTGTGCACAGAACTGTTGTCTATGTTACAGAGACGAAAATCACAAATAAATGCCCTTGTGTGGAAGAGACCTTTTGACACAAACATTTATGATAAATACACTTTTGTATTCATCTAAACCAGGCAGAATTTAACATGAAATACATCAGCATCCAGACCATCCCAAGCTAATAGGTGGAAATTGGATTATGTATGTTTCTTTCCAAGCAGAGAACAGATCACCCTGGTCTTTTGTTTCTTCTATATCTCTGCCCCCTTTTCAGCACGTTTCTCCAACTCCCCTTCTCCCTGCACACACTGTACCATCAATGACATGGCACAGCTCAGTTTATGCACACTGAAGTCTTCAAACAAAAGAATGGACAAATACTGATGACAGAATATTTATCTTTCACTTAACATTGTCCTTGGCAGAAGGAAAAGCCCACCTTTAAGAAAACACAGTTGTGAGATGTGAAACTTCTTGCTCTGATGTGGCACTCAGAGAGTGAGGAATGGACCTCAGTGCCTGGAGGCACATCGGGCATTTCAGAACCAGTAAATTGGGAAGAAAACAAATCCTAAGGTGAGTCATTTTAATGATAATAAATAATTGGGGAGGGATTCTTTATAAGGGAATGTAGTGATAAGACAAGGAGCAATGGTTTCAAATTGAAAGATGGGAGATTTAGATTAGATACCAGAAAGAACTTCTTCAGTGTGAAGGTGGTGAGACCCTGGCCCAGGTTGCCCAGAGAAGCTGTGACTGCCCCATCCCTGGAGGGGGTATGGAGGAACCTGGTGTGGTGGGAGGTGTCCCTGCCCAGGGCAGGGGGTGGGAACTTGATGATCTTTAAGGTCCCTTCCAACTCTGACCATTCTATGATTCTATAAGAGAAAGAACACCCAAGATGATACCAAGGATGTCAGCAGTCTAGCTAAAAACTGCCAAGAGAAGCTAAATTAAATAATCTCTCCTTCTAAGTATTCATTTTTACAAAAGCATTCTCCCCAATCTCAATCCTGAAAAAACTACTACAGAGCAAAGCACATTAATATTAAAGACTTGTAAGTGGCATCTCATCCTTCATTTTATCTTTTGTAAGGGCTTTTATTCTTCTGGCACAGTTTGAAACACGGAGACGATATGCAGAGATGTAAGTACACATCACTCCCCACCAGCTTCCTCACCGCACGTTAAGCCTTCGTTTAGTGCAGGAAGCTTCAGGAGAAATCATCTCCAACGATGCAGAAAACAAAAAAAGTACTCCCAAATTTCCCCAAATACCAATAAATCTGACTGTACCAGACCAAACAGCCTTTTGTAAAAATGAACCCAAAGACCAGTGAGTGACTACGGCATCTCAGGGGAGGGAAACAAAGGCTGCAACAAGGAGATGCACAAACACAGATGCTGAAGGGTCTAAATCTTCTGGTCTAAACCAAAGGCAGGAGCTACCAGAGGGAAAAAAAAACCATTGAGAGCAGCATGAGACTACATTTTCCAGCTGTTTGACAATTTACCTTGTTGAAATATATCATCTATATTTTAAATTTCAAAGTTTTAAGTAGAAATTCATGGTTTTTCACAGGACAGGTATGCAGCATGAAGGTATTTTTAGAAAAAGATATCCAAATAGGATTAGAAAACCATAAAAAAAGCTTTCAATGCCCTGAGGAAAGACAAAAGGGAAATAGCTCTGGTGAATAAATAGTCAGCTTTGTCTTCTGAGTAAATCATCTTTCTAGCATCACCAACAATAAACAGAAGCTATTTTCACACCTTATTTCATTTTTAGAAAACAGAAAAGCATACACGACTTCATCCCAGAATCACCCATTGATCTATACTGAATAACTCCCCCCAGTTCAGCACTTACAGACAAGCCTGAAAGAATATCCCTCCCAGAAGAGAAACAGCCGAGGATTCAGAAAAGAAACAACCAGAAATCCCCAAACCACACTGTCCCCATGGCAGTGACTATCTGTCCTTAAATCTAGAAAGAATGTGCCAAGCAGCACTTAACAAGCCAAGGATTTTGCTTCGAACCTTAGCTGGGAGGAAACTATCTCTGTCTCAGGAGCATCTTAGAAAACTGGTTTGGTGCCAGCAGAGTCCCAGGAGCCAAATCAGTTCTGCCCATCCCCACACCTGGGTGCCCCTCTAGAGCACTGGGGAACCCCCAGAGCATCGCTGCCCACAGGGCTTAGGCAGATACAATGGCACTGCTCATCCAGCCCCTCACTACACTCTGAACCACACACTCTGCCCCTTTGTAATGTTTCAAAGCTCTACATGCACCAAATTGCTATGAAAACCCACATTTCCTTCACAAAACTGCCTCTCCGATCCAGCCCACACTATGGGATTGGACAGATCATAGAATCATAGAATGGTTAGAGTTGGAAGGGACCTTAAAGATCATCAAGTTCCAACTCCCCTGCCCTGGGCAGGGACACCTCTCCCTAGACCAGGGCGCTCCAAGCCCCATCCAGCCTGGCCTTAAACACTTCCAGGGATGGGGCATCAACAACTTCCCTGGGCAACCTCTTCCAGTGCCTCACCACCCTCACACCAAAGAACTTCTTCCTAAGATCTCATCTCAATCTCCCCTCTTCCAATTTAAAACCATTCCCCCTCATCCTGTCACTAGACTTCCTGACCAAGAGTCCCTCCCCAGCTCTCCTGGAGCTCCCTTCAGATCCTGGAAGGCTGCTCTCAGGTCTCCCCGGAGCCTTCTCTTCTCCAGGCTGAACAGTCCCAGCTCTCTCAGCCTGTCCTCATAGATGCAAAGGCTGGTGTTGGGAAAGGTGACTGTCTGGGCTTTGGAGAAGTTCAGAGACTTTTTTGCAAGCCCTTATCAAGACATACATTTTTTTCTGCTCACCTCCATTTACAGGAGAGTAAGTAATATTGTACATAATTTGCCCCAGTGCTTTATGGAACTATCACTGTGTCAAGAAGTAAATGTATCATAATTCTTAATAATTAGATCCAGAATAGTTTCATTCTTAGGCCAACACACTGTAAAAGTTGCTGTTCCAGTCACATCATCAGTCCCATGATTTTAATCTTAGAATCACAGAATGGTCAGAGCTGGAAGGGACCTTAAAGATCATCAAGTTCCAACCCCCCTGCCCTGAGCAGAGACACCTCTCCCTAGAGCAGGTTGCTCAACCTTCTACACAAGCTCCTGAAAATAAGCATGAAGCACAACAGGAAAAAAACTACTCAAGAAAAATCAAGCAGGTGAGCACCTCACCAGTTCTTCTGTAAATAAAATCCTTTCTTCTATAAGGCACAGAAAAGTCACCCAGATCCAGTGGAATCATCCTGTATTTGTTCTTTGCCCAAATGAAGAGCAACGTGCTGTGATCTACAGGCTTCCTCTTCTTTCTAAGATACCTACTGGCTTCAGCTACTGAGAAAAATCATCCAAAAATTTTTTAAAAAAAAAAAAGCAAGTGCCAGATCTGTCAGTCTTGTGCTGCTGCTGCTGCTCTGGAAATAGTCTGACCTGAAAGCAACATAGCCCAAAGCTACAGGAGAATGAGCACATCGTGGTACATCTCATCCACAAACCAGGAAAATGCAGCAGGTTAGAGACGTTGGCAGCTTATGCCAGGGTACAGGAAAATCTTAGGGCGTAGGAGGATTAGCAACACTTTGAAAAGAAACAGCTCCCCCAAAGGTATTTGTCAGCTCTTGGTGTCTTCAGATACCACCTAAATGTCATGCTTAGCCACTTGGGTCTCTGTTGTGGTTTCAGCTGAATTTACCAAAAAAAGAATGGAAGATGACTCTCCTCCCCTCCTCCTCCCACCCCAGAAAAACAAACAAAGAGAGGAGAGGCAGAGATAAGAAGATTTACACCTTTAGAAGGACCTTCAGACCTGACAGTCTCACAACAGCCCTTCACAAAAGCTTTTGTACACAACTTGCTCAGTCCTCACTGGAAAAGAAGAGCCCAGCAGAGCTGGAAAACCCACCAAAGGTGCTGGGAGGCAAAGGAAGGTTTCCAGATTGAGCCTTCTGCTAGGAAAATGGCATGCTACATATCCACTGATAGATTTGACACCAGGACAGAAGTCCCACCTCACTTCACATCCTACATCAAACGAGTAGGAACCTTTTATAAAAGCTATTTATAGATAAGCCATGAACAAACCCTGTGTAAGCAAAACTGCTGTGCCTTTTGAAGTAGAGATGGATGCTTGGCTTTTGTTAGAAGCACAACGTACCACACCCCATTAAAAACATCATGCAGCATGGGGTGAATTTTTAAATTTATTTTTTTTAACTAGTAATTTATCTGTTACCCCAGGGTTGGGTTTTTTTGTGGGTCTTTTTTAACCACAGAGTGACAACTGCCTACAGTTATCTCTGTACAGAAGGGACTAAGAAGACCCTTTTTCATAGAATCATGGAATGGTTAGAGTTAGAAGGGACCTTAAAGATCATCAAGTTCCAACCCCCTGCCCTGGGCAGGGACACCTCCCACCACACCAGGTTGCTCCAAGCCCCATCCAGCCTGGCCTTCAACCCCTCCAGGGATGGGGCAGCCACAGCTTCTCTGGGCAACCTGGGCCAGGGTCTCACCACCCTCACACCAAAGAATTTCTTCCAGATATCTAATCTCAATCTCCCCTCTTCCAATTTAAAACCATTACCCCTCGTCCTGTCACTCCACTCCCTGACCAAGAGTCCCTCTCCATCTCTCCTGGAGCTCCCTTCAGATCCTGGAAGGCTGCTCTCAGGTCTCCCCGGAGCCTTCTATTCTCCAGGCTGAACAGCCCCAGCTCTCTCAGCCTGCCTCCGTAGAAGAGATGCTCCATCCCTCTAATCATTGGTACAAACTCTGCTGACTTTACTGACGTACATGAAATAGAAGATAAAATACATCCAATATTCTAGGGATGGAAATAAGTGAGAATGTCTCCACAAGGCAACATTACAAACAGTACTACAGCAGAAAGCATTAAAAAAAAAAAGAACCCACAACCCTGTTCAAATTCCACCCTACCCTCTACAAAGGAATCAGCCATCAATTTTTGCTTTCTTTTTACTTCACAGAATATGACACTGCAAAACAGCAATGACCACAGGCCAGCAGCAGAGCATCAGGCGATGAGGTTTGTGTTTGGTTTAGGCACAATAGTTACATGGAATGTTTTGTGGATGAAACAACAGAATTTTCACCCATGTGAGTAAAGCATGATCCTGCAGGACCCCTCCCGCTGCCACTGGAGCTCTGAGCTGGTTTTCCCAGTGGCAGTTTCCCACGGGAGCTGGTGGAATTCCATTCCCCCCCCCCCGCCCAGTGCTGGCAGCCAGGGGCTGAGGAAGGCTCTGTGCTGCCCAGCACACAGCAGAGAACCGCAGTGCTCAGCAGCTCCTGCTAAGCCGGGCTTTACTCACACTGCAGCTCAAAAAGCAGCTGACAAGCAGCATGAAGAGTCTTTTATCCTCTTTCTGGTAATACCAACATGAGGTTTCTGAGCTAGCTACAAAGAGTCGCTTTAGAAGTTCTCCTTTCTAAACAGGAGATATTTGCCTGGAAAATCAGATTCAGATCAACCTTGTGCTAAAAGGGAAGCAGTCACTGTAGTCTTAACAGAGAAAGGAGGCGAAAATACTCCTTCACAACTAAATTCCTCTATTGTCTACAGCAGGGGAGGGGGGAAAAGAGCTGGAAACACTCTAAACCAGGAAAGCATCCTCCAGGAGGGCACCCCACCAGGTGCTGAGCCTCTCTGCATCCTCCCTTTGGAGATGCTCAGGAATAAAAGCACTGGGAGGAAGGGGGGAAGCACGAAGAAACCACACGCCATCAGACTGATCAGGCTGCCCCAGTTGCTTACTACACCAAACAGCCTCACACTCCCCAACACGACAGTAAGAAACAAGCCAACTAGAAAAACACATTTTTAGGTATGTCAGCCAACAAAATCAATCAGAAAGTCACCTTGAGGTTGCAGAGGAGCAGAAACATCAAATGAAGCTGCAGTCTGTTGAGACTGTTGGGTAGCTAACCGCAAAAGAGAGAGATGGATCTACCACTGTCACCTTTTCCTGCCACAGTTAAAGATGAGATACATCTAAAAGGCTTTTAAATTTTGAACTTTGAAGTGAAATCAAAATCCAGTGGGTTTTCTCTGTTTTAACCAAAGGAAAATTTAAGGTAAGACATTTTAATCTTCCATACTTCACCACAGTGCATGTGCAAAGTGCATGAAGATGGATGGAAGAGGCCAGAATATCAGACACTGGGTCAAATCCTAATCCAGAGGGGTTTAACTGGTTTGAATGGAGTTAGGACCTTGTCCTAAGACTTCCCTGACAAGGAGCTCTGAACCAGGCGACCACAAACATTGTAGAGATACAGCTTTAGTCGTGGCATGAAAGATACCTGGGGGAAGCTCAAACCTAAGTTTTTAAACTTCCTTCACTGCTGCTTGTTTTCAGGAAATATCCTCAAGTCATGATGTTTCATTTTTGTTGGAAAATCTCCTTGAGGCACTAGAGAAGTATAATGGGGAGACGATGGGAGGTTCAGAAAGAGAACGTTTTCCCCACAACTGTTTGTTGGGAAGGAAAAGTAAATTTATTCAGTCTCACCAGTTAAAAAAAAAAAAAGGTATATCCTTTAAATCATTTATATTTTAATTTTTCTTAATGACAGAATTCCTTCAGGGGGATGTGGATGGTTGAATTTTTTTTAATTTTAACAGAACTGCTCTCTTTCCAATATTTTATGGAACAAAAGTCAAAGCTGCATTGCAGGTTTTCCAAAAGCTACAGTAAAACACACAAGAAAAAGCATTTGGTTCCGGTTTATTTTTGCTTTGTGTGATGTTTCTAAGAGCTTTTGGAAGCTAAAATACTGCTTTTCTAGGAGGAAGGCTGCTCTGATAGTGCCTTCTACCGGAATTAGGATTCCTTCCCCTCCTGCTTGGCATTACTGGTTGGAGCTGAGCAGTCACTTCCAAACCAGTAAATAATAACAAATGGTACTACTTTCTACCAATGTACTGCAGTGGCATCCACTCTACACCAAAGCTCAACGAGTTTAGTACTGAGAATAAAGAAGACAAAGAATACACTTATAAAACTACAAATATCCCCATGGAGCCCCAGGTGGATGGTTTCTCTTGGGGAAAAAGCAGCAGCGTTTCAGGACATATTTCACTAGTTAAGATGACTAAAATACAGACCCAAAAAAGACCTGTTTTGCTCTGAAAGCCACACTCTAAGCTTCTGATTCAATTTTCAAGATGGCAAATCACCCCCCAAAATGATCCTGCCAAACTGAGTATATATATCTATCTAAAAATAATTGTTTACATCTATTTCTATAAATAAAAGCATGAGCTTTTCTTGTTTCTAACTATTTTTTTAAACTTCCACAGTAGGAAACTGACAGTTACTATTATTTTTCCTTTTTCCTTTTGCTAGAGAATCAATGTCCTGTCTGCAAAATGTAAATACCTTTTTTTGAAGCATCATAGTTACTGTTTTCCCAGACAACTGATACTTTATAGGCAAAGATACCAAGATACCCTTGCATGTTCACCTCGGTGGAATAAAAGAATTCTAAATTCTGCTTCTCTTAAAAAGATAACATCATTAAAGGATTTATAGTTGATGTATTTTAATCTACTTTTCATACGTCTGAGGGTTTATTTATTTAAAGGGGAGGGGCGTTTTGCTGACATTTGCCTCTTCAGCATCCAAATGACTGTGCTACAGTTAGGTTTGCATCCCAAGGATTTGTTGAACGAAGGCAGAGCCCTCTGTTCCTGGCTGAGATTGAGAACCAATTTGATTATTCTATTGTTAACACAGTTCTGGGTGTCACGATTTTAGCCTTCAAATAAAGACAGTTAAATTGGCTACATAGAAAACATTTAATAAAAACAAATTAAGAAAAACAAGTTTGCCATTTATGTCCAGAATTGAGTATTTTTTTTCCCCTCTCTTTTCCGTAACTGTCTTGCAACTTTGATGAAAAAAGTTTCTTAAAACCTCAAGGTTTTAATAAGAATCTTGACAAATTAGGCAAGTAATTGCTCATTCTTTGTATTATCAATTAGCTTTAAGATCTCTTTATCATAGTCTAATATGGATCATATTATTGGGTTAAGAACAGTAGACCAAGATATAAAACAAAGCCCCAAAGACACAGGCTGGTTGGACAGTAAACCAAAGACATAACTGCTCAGTCCTGTCTACGAACACCCACCAAAAGCAGCACCAAGTGGCCTCCTGAAGGCGACCCAAACCCATCCAACAGCTTTGGAAAGCCAGGAAGCTCCAGGAAGGAAAAGCAAAGGAAAAGCAGTTGGGTGTGCAGGGCTGAGGGATGCTCTGTGCCATGCTCAGCGCTCGGCCAAGGAGCCACGCAGGGCCACGCACGCTTTGTTCATTCTAAAGGCTTTACTCCTGCAAACAGCCTTCAAACCTTCTTTTCCCCCATTAAAACCACGGTTTGGACACATCATCACCTCAAGCCTGTAATAACTCGTTATTTCTATTAATTTTATTAGGGTTTAGGAAAAAAACTTCACCTCGCCAGGGTCGTTTTAACTAAGGATGCTCGGGTTACTTTAACTAATGATGCTTGGGTCGCTTTAACTAAGGACGCTTGGATCATTTTAACTAAGGATGCTGATGCACCGCTTGTTCCGCAGGGACAACCACCAGCCCCGATGTCTCAGCGGGTCCTGCCAGCGCTGCCCAGTAGCCACCAGCATCCCCCAGTAGCCATCCGTAGCATCCATGCGAGCCGGGCACGGCGCAATCCCCGCACCGGGACATCCCCTAATCTCCCCAGGGAGCGTTCCCGCAGCCTCTTCTCCTTTTGTCTCTCTCCCCGCAGCGCTCCGGGGGCGGAT
>VXBW01007585.1:202253-216925 GCA_013400375.1 Thinocorus orbignyianus
GGATTGTTTCACTGACCTTGTCTCCTAAAGTTCCTCAAATTCAGTTTTCCCATTTGGAGCTCTTGTAACATGAGCAAGAGAATAATTTAGCTTGAAACAGTGGTTCTTTATTCATGCACTGATTAGGCACTTTCAAGAAAACACCAGTCACACATCTTTAAAATAAGTCTTTCAGTTTGTACAATGCCCAGCATTTGAGGAATTCCCAGAGTAAGACCTGCTTTATTAATACAATTGAAAAATATAATGCAGAGGGAACTTTAAGTAATTCTTCTGCACCAAAAACCAAAGCAAGCAACTCCAAGTCTTCTCTGAACTGAAAGAAAGAACCAAAACCAACTGGTTTAACCACTGTTTCTTCTGGAGGCAGCTTTATGTGTGCTATAGGATCAACTGATTTCAACAACCTGTGCTCATTTCATACAAACCCAGACTTTGACCATTCCTTCTCAAATTTTCTCACTATTTTCCAAGGAAAAAAAATCTAACAGCAGCACCTCTTGCTGGCTCGGTTATTTGCTGAAGAATTCTGTTGTCTATTACATCTGATCTCTTACCAGAACTACAGGATTTGTTTTGCAATTTAAGCCTGTAAAGAAAAAGGTCTTCCATAACCATAAATTTCCCTGCATCTAAATGTATTCTTCAGATAATTTCTAAGGTTATAGAACAGAAATTAATTACTATTCCTCTACAAAGCAGCTTAGATCCATCAGACTGGTTTTCTATGTACTTTTTTAGGCGTTTCTCTATAGTCTTCTCTATCACTAAAATGTGTTTCTATCCTTTCCTTCAGTTCTCTTTCCCTAAGAGTACAAACCCTGAAGGACATGAGCCCTAGTCCACACACCTATATCAGGTCCACCATGAATTCACCACGTAGCATTAACAGTTTAGGCTTTTTCCCTTTATTGCTGGTGTGACCTGAATCAAAAAGGGCTGATATTTGCTTTCTCAGGTATCCAGAGTTCCCTACGGAAATACCACCACCAGGTAATGCTCAGTCCTCTAAAACCATACAGAGCAAACTACTTTTGTCTTTCAAGAAATTTAATTTCTATACATGAATTCTAAAAGCAGGGTATTGAAGATCAAATATCCAATCCTGCAACTGATGTTAACAGCAGCAGACCACTCCACAGCCACATAAAGTTAATTAGAGAATTTAGAAACAGCCTATTACATCACCTAATTATCCTGTTTTACTACACCTAATTCTATATATACACAACAGAGTAGGAAAATACTCAGGTGCTTGTTCACGCTTGGTAGTAGATTTTGGGGGGATTATCTCCAATCGTTGAGCTTTTTAAAGAATTGTGGATCCTTTTATGATTAGAAAGAAGTGACAATGTTGAAACTGAAGCAATTACAACTCCTAGCACACCAAGCAAGTGAGGCAAAGACTGCTACAGTGTAAGCTTAAAGCAGCTTTTTCTTTTGGTGGCTTTTATTCCAGCTTTAGTGCTCCTATACCCGAGAATCACTAAGAAAAGGTCTACAAAGATCAGAATAGTTGCATATATTTTATGTTTTTGTGAAGATACTACAAGAATTATGTATGTTTTTGAGATGTAACATGGTCACAAAGCTGAACAATAAGAGATAGTTGCACTGGCTACAAGAGTTAGAGATGGCATTTTAAAGGAAGAGGCAATTACACTTAATCCATGACTGATTATTTTCTCAGGGGAAAAATAAAATAACATTAAAAATAAACCAGAGAAGGTGCATCACTGGATGCTTCCAGTGTCAAAATTTCAACTATGACAGTTATCAACAGAAAACACTGTTTTCAGACATTTCCATGCCTGCTCTGCATGTTTACTAACTCACAACTGTTCTTCTGAGAGATTTTGGCAAGATTTAAAAAGAAACACTCCAACAACAAAAGAGACACCTCTCCCTCAAGAAATCAACTGCTTTTCTTTTTGCATCTTCTCTCCTTACATAAACTTATGGCTATCAAAGACTCAGTCACACCTAAGCAACTCTTAAACTCGAGCAGAATCCTTCCTTGGGATAACACATGGTTGAGTCCAGCATTTTATCAAGACTCTACTGAAACTGAAGTGAAAGCAGGAGGAAGAGAACTTTGTGGAAAGCTCCTATTTACACCAAAAAAGAGAAAATATCAGCTTGTATCTTTAGGTACACGTCACTGCTGAAGAGGTTACCAGTCCCATCACAAGGGAAAACATTGGAATACAGTATTTGAAGTTCCAGAAGAACTCATCAAATCCTTTGCCTACCTGATATGCCATTCTTGCTGGTGTTCAATAAAGCTACAGATGCTGCAGAAACTCTTTTGTTATTCACAGTCTGCCCTGGTTTCCTTGAGGTACATTCTTCGCTATCACTGTCCTGTAGATTTAGTAGCCTTGGCTGAAAACACTGCAGTCGACATGATCTGATATTGCTTAGGATTTCAGGAAGGGACAGTCTGTTTTCACAACGTTTATTGGAAGCATTGGTCCGTGAAAAATTAGAAGAAAAGTCTAAAGTCTGGGAAGAGCTTGAAAAACTGTTCAGCATTTCCGGGTCAATCTGCCTCAAGACAGGATCGTGCTCTGTGGATATTCGGTCCATTATAACCCTGATTAAAGAGGATGAAAGAAACCCAAATGTTAGTTAAGAACCTCTTTTGTTGTTTGTTTGTTTGTTTTTTCTTTTTTAAACCTTTATCCTTTGAAGAGGAATGAAGACTAAGCAGAACACAACCATACCTTCCACCCCTGCCAATTCGTCTTCTTGCAAATCCTATACATCTTCTCGGAATTGTAAGGGTTGTAAGGCAATGCCTGAACCTCAGTTTGTCCAATTCTGCCAATTCTGAGTTTTCAGCTGAAGAATTAGTTTGGTCCAAACGAGGCTGTAAATTAAAAAAAAGCAGTTTTGTGCTCATTTAGAGTCTATACTTTAGTTAGGTTACTGCTAAGTGATTAGCATGCACAGGCTACAGCATAAAAAGTGCCCACAGAACTATCACTTGATTAACATGCTCAGATCATAAAGAAACTTGAAAGACTTATTAAAAAAATACATGAATTCATGAAGAAGAAAATCCTCTTTCCTTGATTAGTCATAAAAGTAGATGCCACAACCAAAATAATAGGACAATAGGAATTCATTCTGCCAAGAATCATAGAATCATCATAGAATCACAGAATGGTCAGAGTTGGAAGGGACCCCAAAGATCATCAAGTTCCAACCCCCCTGCCATGGGCAGGGACACCTCTCCCNCACCTAAAACTGTCCTACTCAGGCACGGCCCCATCTGGCCCAGCACCTCCTGTCTGGTAACGGCTCTTTGGGTGATTCATCACAAGACAGAAACCACAATTCTTCTCTTGTCACAGACTCTCAGAAGCCAAAGGACTTCCTGCAGCTTGACTACGGTTTGTCATTGTCTAATCCTCCCAGTAAGCATCAGCAGCATAAAAGCTTTTGCCTGTAAGAATGAGTTTATGGAAAATAATTGATAGAAATACTTCCAAACTATATGCACAGCTCCAGTGCTTAAGTATCATGCTACAGAAAAACACTCTTAGTATTTATTGTGACAAAGGAAATAGCAAGGGGGCCTGTTCCTTTATCAAGGATCCCACTGAATCACCAGCAAACAGACAGCAATTCCCAGCTCAGAGCTGGCAGCCCAAGGGTGTAGGTAATTTCCAGAGGGGTTCCTAAATTTGCAGTTTAGTTTTACTCCTGAAACTCATGCTACCAAAGGCAAGAGGTGCACAGCACTCAGTTACCAGATCCTCAGTGTCTTTTCTTACCAACTTACCTTAGGGCAGTTTTATTACTCCACGAATCTCTCTGCTATTATTACAAACTCAAAACTGCATCATCTTTTACAAGCAGAAATGCTGTCCAAAATGTCTTATATGACAAGTTAATAAACATTCATTAAAATAATCAATTCTTGTGATGAGGTTAAACCTACACTAACAGTAGTGCTGAAAACTCAACCAATTTATGTTAAGAGTTAACCAAAACTCAAATGGCTTCAGTAGTTTTAAAAAAAATAAAATCCTAAAAGTCTACCATTAAGGGTGTTAAATAACCTGCTTCTAAACCGCAATGGAAAAGCAACAGAAAAGACTGAAAACTTGTATTTTCATTCACATCTCAACTTCTTTCAGCAAAGGAGTTAACTCACAAGCTAAAGGGAAAAAAAAAAGGAGGATAAATTCTAAGAGAGAAGCTTCAGCTAAGCCTCTGGAGCTAAGCAGAAAAGGGAACTAGATGAACAATCAACCCAAAACTCATCCAAACTGAAAGAAGAGTAAGTTAAGAAGCCAAAAGATAAAATATTTAAGATAAAATATGTCTTAAATAACCTACTAATAAATCTCCATAAGAAGAAGAGCAGTTAAAAACAATGATACATTCTTGGAAAGATAGAGCTGTCTGGTATTCCAGAATGACTGTGGCACAGCAGGACAAGGCAAAGCAGGGTCAGGAGGAGGTACCAGCACATCTAACTGGTGGGAGAGGCTATAATTTGAATATTCCAGGGGGCGTCTGGGCTTCTGACACAGCCTGCCTAGTGACTAAACAACCTCTAAATACAGCTTGCACTGATTTAAAAAGAAAATTTTGACTTAGCTGTGTGAAAAAAACATAAATCCTCAACAGATTTCCCCCCTCTCCTTCAGTAGCAGCCTCTCCCCAGTGCCCCAGTACGATTTCTCAGCAGGTTTGAACTGGGACAAGTACTAGCTAATTCTAATGAGCTCTACAAGCTGGGAAGAAAGGATGTGCTAAGAAAAACAAACAAAATCTCTCTCTTCCTTCTTAAGAGCACCCGAATTGGTGCAGATAACACACTGTGTTACTGTCAGGTCATCACAGAGGAACAGTGCAACGAGAGTAATTCTCCTGAAGACTGAAGATGATTGTCTTTGCATCTGAGAGACTGGGAACAGAAAACTATTACCTTAGCACTACACCAACCCAAATTTAGCAAAAACCCCGAGAAACAACATAACAAAAACCCCTCCACCAAATCCAAGAGGAGTCTTACAGCATAATACTGGCATCCTGCTCTTCTCCTGAAAGCACAAGGTCCATCAGGATCATTTTCTTCTTCTGCTTCTGATACTGGTGAGGGTACCTAGACCAGAAAGCAAAGTCATTCTTCCAACTGCCACATTTAATAAATAATTAAGATTACATTATGTAGAGTTACATGTATAATGTAAAATACCACATTTATATAGAATCATAGAATGGTCAGAGTTGGAAGGGACCCCAAAGATCATCAAGTTCCACCCCCCCTGCCATGGGCAGGGACACCTCTCCCTACAGCAGGTTGCTCCAAGCCCCATCCAGCCTGGCCTTAAACACTTCCAGGGATGGGGCATCAACAACTTCCCTGGGCAACCTGTTCCAGTGCCTCACCCCCCTCACAGGAAAGAACTTCTTCCTAAGATCTCATCTAAATCCCCCCTCTTCCAATTTAAAACCATTCCCCCTCGTCCTGTCACTAGACTTCCTGACAAACAGTCCCTCCCCAGCTCTCCTGGAGCTCCCTTCAGATCCTGGAAGGCTGCTCCAAGGTCTCCCCGGAGCCTTCTCTTCTCCAGGCTGAACAGTCCCAGCTCTCTCAGCCTGAGAGAGCTTGCATATATTAAATGCAAGCATTTCTGAAGCACAGCTAGGAGAGAACAAACTCATAGTTTGTGTGAGTATCTCTTCTACACATCCACCATCCAACAGTTATTCTCCACTTGAAGCCAGACCGGCCAAATTCCAGACAACTGAAATTTCTACCTTCCATAGGCTGAGATCGTGTAACAGAGTCTTTTACCTGCGGGAACTCATCTTCATCCGAGCTGTGGAAGTCATACTGTTTGATGTCACTCTTGTTGATCACAGGCAAGGGCTCAGCAGAGGGCTGTTGAGGAGTTACTACACACTCTATTTTAGGTTTCTTCAGATACTTCTTCTTCTGACGTACAACATCTGACACCTCCTCCTTTAGAGATGAATGATGAGGATGCTGCGTGTGATACAAAACATAGATTTTAAAAGATAAAGTAATTAACCTGTCCTCTTCTCAGCCTTGGAGACCTGACTGCTTCCAAAGCCTTGCAACAGGTGGCATCTACAGAATATTTCAGACAAATAGTGCAAAACTTACTCAAAACATTTAAAAAAACCCAAAAAACAGTTAACCTATGATCATCTTTACAGATGTTAATAAACAAACTGAAAGCTTTCAGGCCATATGACTACCTAAGATGTTCATTGCTTTGCAGTGCACTCAGTGTATATTGTAATTGGAAATGCTATTCCAATTAGTTTCTGCAATCTCTGCCTTCTATAGCAGCACTTGCAAATTTCCTCAACTGCTCAGTTACATTCAAAAGAAACCACCGAATTTGTTTCATCTTCCTCAGTTCGTGTTTTTGGAAAGCTGTAACATTATTCAGTGTTGCTATTGAAGATTTTGCAAACACAAACCCTCCGCAGTAAGCAGCTCCATCAATATCAAACTGTTTCCCTCAACATAAATGCTGTTAAACTTTCAAATTAAAAGGAAGATCACTTCACTTGCAAAATTCTTAATTACAAGTGAAAGCCAGTGCAGTTTTGAAAGAGTGTTTACGTTTACCCCAAGTTACCACTTATCAGTAACTGACTGAAACCCTTCCAGTAACGGAGCTCAGCTTCACAATGAGACGAGAAACACAAAATTCCTGGGTGAGAACCAAGATCCGTATTCAGTCCCGTGCCCACTAGGTGTCGTGGGTGCTAAGCACAAATTTCAGAAGCTCTTCAGCTCTCCAGCCTTGCAGCCAAGCGTTTTATAATAGCTACTTGATTGGGGTTATTTCTCAAATTCTCAAAAAAGGTCTTAATTCGAAGCTGGGTGCATTCTTCCCTGTCACATGAACAGTGGAACATCAAGCCTCACCCTTTTTCTGTACTGTCCTCAGCTCAGAGTTTAACTCTCTGAGGGACTCTTGGTCAGGAAGGCTAGTGACAGGACAAGGGGGAATGGTTTTAATTGGAAGAGGGGAGATTGAGATGAGATCTTAGGAAGAAGTTCTTTGGTGTGAGGGTGGTGAGGCACGGGAACAGGTTGCCCAGGGAAGTTGTTGATGGCCCATCCCTGGAAGTGTTTAAGGCCAGGCTGGATGGGGCTTGGAGCAACCTGCTCTAAGGAGAGGTGTCCCTGCCCAGGGCAGGGGGGTTGGAACTTGATCTTTATGGTCCCTTCCAACTCTGACCATTCTATGTTTCTATAATGATGACACTAAAACAGCCTGCAGCTGATACTTGTCTTTTGCTTTGTTTGGGGGGTTTGTTTGTTTGTTTCAAAAACATAAATACTGAAGCATAAATATGGTCAAGTTTTAAAGCAAAGATAGCTCCTAAAAGGGAGAAAAGATACTTACAGTTTAAATAACCATTAAAGGAAATATGAAGAAGTAGAAGCAAGACAAGCAGAACAATCATTTCTAACAATGCAATCATGCTAAGATTGAAATCAGTTAGTTTTGCAATTGATGCCCATATTAACTACACAAAAAAACACCCCAACATTATTTTGAATTAGTAATTTAATTATTTTTTTCTTTTGAGTGGAGTAAGTTTCTTCATGAGACAAGAAAAAAGCAAACCATTAAAGTTCTGCATTTCTAGCTATGGATTATTCCTACATTACTACTTCTCCGGATGTTAAGAACAAAGTCAATTATAAAAATAAAACCAGATCCCCTGGGTCTCTGTACAGATTTAAAAAACCTAAAAGGAAGATTTTGTCAAAGTAGCTTTAAGTACAGCATTCCACAACTTCAGTAGTTTTAGGAAGACAAAGTAACTGGCATGTGACACAAAGCAACTCAAGTCTTGCATCCTCCTGCCCTCACTCTCTCAGAGCAGCTTCCCATTCCTTTGCAAAAAGGAAAGATTCCAAATTATCCACTCTTTCTTCCACTTTCCTGCGTTTGCTACTCACCTAATAGTGAGGTCCATGCTGTGGCAGACACAAAGATGCCCACTCAGTGTTACTCAGAAGCCCACAGGCCTCACTGATAATAAACTGCCACAAATTCCAGTATGTGTTTTTTAAAAACATCACTTGATTGCAACTTTCTTCAGCTGCCAACAAGATGGAACAGCTGCATTCTTGGGTCTGGAATTGTTACTCATCAGAGATCATTTCAACAGCTCAGGATAGCTTTGAGAACCCTTTGGCATTCCAGCTGTAATTGAGTAAAATCCCATGTTCTCAGGACTATCTCTGCACCAGGGGCCAGTCAGTGCTCACAGACAACACTATCCAAAAAATTCAGTGCTCTAAGTCTCCCTCTGAGGGGAGGAGGAGAAATAATTCCCTCTACTTCACATTCTCACGGAGGTCCTGATGTCTGTTTAAAACTTAGGAGGGAAAACCAGTAAATGTTCAACTGGAAACAGAAATAGCAGCCTCCTGGTCTCTTATCTTCACAGATGGCAGCCTCCTACTCAGTTTTCCAAAGCAAACATCTGCAGGGTACATCCAGAAGGAGGATGAAACCGCTACCAAGAGACTCAACAGCAGCAGAAATCTTACCTTAACTTTACATTCTTGAACTTTGTGATGATTTCCATTATGAAGAGTGGATGGGGTTGTGCTCAGCTCTTTTTCAGGTCTATTAAGCTTCACCTCATTGAGGATTTCACCTCCATAATCACCCAAATGGTACCTGGAAAGAAAACACAATTCAAAATATAATACCACATCTCCACGGGGAGATATTTGAACGGCACAAAACACTGTCAAGGCCACGTGTGCATAGAACCCCTTTTAGTTCAGCTCCTGAAGTTTATAGTGCTACATAACCCTTCAGCCCCACACACGTGCAGAAGACTAGCATCAGAGAATTGTCCAGGTTGACCTGAAAGGTCCCTTCCAAGTCCAACCATCAACCCAACACTGCCAAGGTCGTCACTAACCCATGTCCCTCAGCACCACAACTACCTGGCTTTTAAATACCTCCAGGGATGGTGACTCCACTGGAAGAGGAGGCTGGGCAGCCCCTTCTGAGGCTTGACAACCCTCTTTGTGTAGAAATTTTTCACAGAATCCTAGAATGGTCAGAGTTGGAAGGGACCTTAGAGATCACCGAGTCCCAACCCCCCTGCCATGGGCAGGGACACCTCTCCCTACAGCAGGTTGCTCCAAGCCCCATCCAGCCTGGCCTTAAACACTTCCAGGGATGGGGCACCAACAACTTCCCTGGGCAGCCTGTTCCAGTGCCTCACCACCCTCACAGCAAAGAACTTCTTCCTAAGATCTCATCTCAATCTCCCCTCTTCCAATTTAAAACCATTCCCCCTAGTCCTGTCACTAGACTTCCTGACCAAGAGTCCCTCCCCAGCTCTCCTGGAGCTCCCTTCAGATCCTGGAAGGCTGCTCTCAGGTCTCCCTGGAGCCTTCTCTTCTCCAGGCTGAACAGCCCCAGCTCTCTCAGCCTGTCCTCACAGCAGAGCTGCTCCAGCCCTCTGAGCATCTTGGTGGCCCTGTGCTGGACCTGTTCCAACAGTTCCATGTCCTTTCTATGTTGAGGACTCCAGAACTGGACACAGTTTTCCCCAATATCCATCCTAAACCTCCCCTGGCACAACTTGAGGCTGTTTCCTCTTGTCCCATGGCCTGTTCCTTGGGAGAAGAGACTGTTTCCCCCCTCAACTACACCCTCCTTACAGGGAGTTGAGGTCTCCCCTCAGCCTCCTTTTCTCCCATACAGTAATGAATTACAGGAGTTGTTATCAAACATACTGGATGAAAGTTAAAACCTTGCTGTTATAAACGACTTCTTACAGGTACAATTTGCAATTTTACCTTTTCTCAACAACTTCCAACGTCAAATGCAACAGCTCACGTTTTGTTTTCTCTCTTCTCTTAATCATCTCCAGAATCGTTATGGCTCTGCTAAACTCTCTTCTTAATTTCAACATCTTCTCGTAAGACGCTTCATCATTCTTTCGATTCTAATGAGAGATTAAACAAATGTTAAGCCAAAAGCAAAATCTGCAGGTCATAAACAGTGAAAAAACCTGGCTAATGCTGCTGCAAGTGAGAATCACATGAGTACACTCAAAAGAAACTTTTCCTAAACATCACCCAGTTGGTAGAGAACACCACAAAAAGCAAACAAACCCAAACTTTTAAGATGAAGTGGAAAAAGAGCCATTTCCTCCCATACTTTCTCTGCTCAGACTCCTTATCAATCCAGTGGAAGTTTGTCAGAGAAAGGAATTCAGGATTTGGTTCCTAAAACACTTTTCCCACCTCGGTTCTGCACACAATGAGGTTGTGTATGTACAT
The DNA here is from genome assembly GCA_013400375.1 of Thinocorus orbignyianus. Lineage (NCBI taxonomy): Eukaryota > Metazoa > Chordata > Aves > Ciconiiformes > Thinocoridae > Thinocorus > Thinocorus orbignyianus. The sequence goes on from VXBW01007585.1 coordinate 212,584, forward strand.
GCAGAAAGTTAACATAAAATGCTGAATAATTGCAGATTTTCTAGCTCAAATCAATCCACTCTACAAATACAAAACCAGAATTCTTTACTCCCTGGCAAAAGGAAGATCGTTTTCCCCTTTGTCACAGAAGGGGAAGTGTGTAACCCAGCAAGTCCCACAGCTGCTCCCTGCAGCTGTGCAGTATGTGCCAACACCTATAAATCACCCTTTGAGTTGCAGCTTTCTAGAAAACAGACAGACCCTAAATTGTCTGCGGAGAACTCACAGATTATACACTGACTACGTCAGTCAGCAGGTTTGAAATTCAGCTGGATCATCTAATATTGCAAATATTAAGAGAGGGAAACAAATCAGTAACTGTGGATACCACAGGATGGATCCTGCAAGATGCTGGATATGAATCAAAATGAGTCCTGGTGCTTATTTTGCACATTTAAAAGAGTAAAGTCTGACAAGTCACCTTTCTTGTCTGCATCTTCTCAGTTCTCCTCCGGAAGGCAACGTAAGGATCGTTGTTGGTGGAGCCATCCCTCTTTTCCTGTTTGATTTGGGGGATGAGAGATGGCCCTCTGCAATTCTTCCGCTTCCTTACCCAGTAGTCATACACAGCCTTGATAAGGTAGTCATCCTCGTTTAGCAGCAATTTAGCTTCCTGAAGTGTTACAAGCTAAAAGAGAAAATTGAAGTGCAATGAATAAGAGGGAGAAAGTCACTGCATTTTCACATCTTTTGAATACTTTCAAACTGCTCAAGACAGCAAAGGGAGGAAAAACCACTGATCTAAACTGAAGTACTTCCAGGAAAACCAACTAGTGGCTTAAGTACACAGCTCCCAACTTCTCTGACCCAGCATCATCACTGTCTCAGAAACTCTCATACAACACTCTACAACTTCATCAATTTTTCAGGAAATCTGAAAACACTGTTTGAAACAGCTACAACCACAGGATATAAATAACGTACTGCTGTCTGCAGATCACGATTTGGGAATTGCTTTAATTTGACTATTTTTTTCCTAAAAAAAGAAGTTTCTATTGGTTAGCAATTATCAATGCATGACTGTTTGCCACTTTGTGTTGATTCCCCTAGGAGGTATTTTATTGCTAGACAGAAGGTATTCTGAAGTAAATTTGTTGCTTAATTTTCTCCCAAAAATGTCTACTTTGTGAGAGGAGAGGATAATAACCATCCCTGCTTATTTCAGGGTGAAATGCAGTACATTATTACCTATATATTACAGAAACACAGAGATATTCACTTCTTAGGGGAGTTATTTCAGTAGGAGGTAGTTAAATGCAGATAATTATAACTTTTTTTTATTTTTTAGTTAAGCTTCTTACATGGAAATGGGACTCCAAATAAATGCAAACCCCATCACTGACTAGAATATTAGTTTTAACATGTTTCTATCACCTTAAACCCATTCATTACAACACTTTGGTCTCTGAACACACAGCACTGAACTAAATCAGGCTCAGTGACAGAGGCAGAGCGAATGGATCCTGCAATGACTTCTCACTCCTGCAAAACATCCATCTGCCTGAGAAATAGCTGCCTGTTCCAAACCTGCCTTTCACAAACTGATCCTTCAGATGTAATTCTACACCATTTTGGCTTTAAGACCCTTCTCCAGACACTGACCTTCCAGAACACCTCAGGAACCAACTGAGATACTGGAACACAATTAAGATACTGGCATCCTTCTGACAAAATAAGTGACTAAGTAAAACCCAGCACACGCCTCGTCCTAAAGCAAGAAAGAATTTGGATTCTCATACATGTTTACAGACAAATGTGTCCACCATGAGCTTTTTCCATACCAACACTGGTCAAACTAGATGTTGTAAGCTGTCCCCTCTAACATACTGTGGTTAGGAGTCAGAACTTAAAAACATCTCCCCCTGATCACCCCCAAAAAAACTCCCATCCCACCTGTTTTTTTAAGTTACAAATACTGAGAATAAGAGACAGCAGTGTGGGTTTGTGTAACTGCAGCCTCACACAAACACTTGTCCTGTTTGTACGAAATACAACAGACTGAGAAACAAACAAAAGACCACCCAGAACCACCCCACAGGAAAACTGAGACATCAGAACATCTCAGTCCTTTCTTCCCATGGTACAATACCTGACTAGAACTGGCTTTTTCGAGCCTGTCAACCATTATTTCAAACTGCAGAGGCTTGATTTCCATCTTCCGATTGAGTCTGTTCAGTAAGGTTTCATCCTCAGAGTCCATATCATAATCTGGCTGCTCGTTGTCCAGATTAAAGGCTGGAATAAAAACACACATGGACACAAAAAGTGAAATTCTTGGTAAATGACACACTCTGGAAACGCAGACACCTGACAATCAGAAATCTGGATTAGCCCAACCCTGCTTATCTCTGAATTCCAATATAAACGGAATCGAAGAAGCTTCATTTTATTTTAAGTGGCTTGAAGGTGTCACAGGGGAAAAAAAAAAAGCTTTAGTGGTTAATTTCCACTGAAATTTGAATGTATCTTTGCCAAACAAGAGCAAAAATGCTTCTTACTGCTGTTACAACACAGCTCCTCCACAATATCATCAGACTCTTAACAATTAAGATAATTTTCCATCAAATCCCACAGAAAAAGCACTTAAATCCCAATACAATTTCAGCTGCCCATTTTTAAATAGCTCAACAAACCTAGAGTTTTAAAATATTTAATATGCTAAATGTTTCCTGGTTTGTTTTTTTTCCTTCCCCTTCATAAAACTGTGCAACAAACTGTAAGAACACCAAACCAATCCTGTGGGAATTGTTCCTTTTTCTCCAAAACCAACTCAACTGCAGATGCAGAACCTGAATATTCCTCCCAACTCTCCAAACAGTAAATTCCCAAATTTACAGCAAAGCTTGTATCTGTGTTACAGATTTTGCTCCTGGTCCTACTAAAAGCAGGAAGGACTTATCATTCAGGCAACACAACAGGAACTTTACAAGTAGGAGCAAATTGCATACAACAGGGAGAATTCTTGATATAAAAAGATTAACTGTACCTAATAAAAGCTTGAAGAGGTGAAATATTAACTACAACACTCCAAATAATTCAATCAGCAAGCTGCTGTATTAAAGCACTGAGGGTTTGGTGAAATATATTCTGTTCTTATTAGACAAACAGAACTACCTTATCTTCATGCTCTTCACTCGCAGCTGTATCTAAGTGCTAACTTAAAGAAAACCTCTGCTACTGAGCTTCTCAGCGTGTTTTGAGAGGATATTAAAACAAAAACTTGAAGGACTAGGAGAAGAAGAAAAAAAAGCTAAATTAAATTTCCCCCTCTACTCTGCGCTTGTGAGATCCCACCTGGAGTCCTGTGTCCAGCTCTGGAGTCCTCAACACAGAAAGGACATGGAACTGTTGGAACAGGTCCAGCGNACATCTTTAAATTATAGTATCTTCTCTCTCATGGTCTGACTGGGACAAGCAGGTAGTGAGCAGCAGGTTCTTCCTACATCTTTCTGTATTCCAATGCAATAAATGAGCAAAACCACTCCGAGCCTTGAATCTGTTTGGCTACGCAGGGAAACTCCAGCAGAGAGAGCTGAGAAGCTCTAATAAGCAGTTCCTTCCCATTCTGAGCTGCAAAGCGCTACCTCTCAGGAAAGACAGTGCTCGACTGTACCCACTCTGACACCACCACTTCGTCAGAAGGCTACTGTAAACAAACTATAAAAATTTGTTTCAAGTTGTTAATAATAACAGGCTGTAGCTATGTATTAAGTGGAATTATTAACAACATTAATTCAGTAACCCAAGTTGCAGGGCAGTTGTCACTTGCTGCTGTCACTGGGCACGTGACCTGCGGCATCCCTCTAACAATTAACAACCATTAGAGGTAAATTACAGTTTACAGCACTGGATCCTTCTCCTAGTTTGAGGTAAAACAAACCAATTTTCTGGTTTAGAATTTATTTTTTTAGCTGAGCCTCTTCTAACTAACTAAACTCTGAAATTAACAGTGCATCATTCAGAAACTGCTCACTCTCCCAGTCACAAGACCTGATTTTCCCAAGGGATGGTGCAGAGAGGCCCTTGCTTATCCTTATTGCTGGAACAACCAAGGGCAGGGAATTGTGAAGGTGGAAGGTGGGAAGCAGAAAAGCATTGAGGGATCTCACCTGTAGGGAGAAGCAGACAGGACAGGGGATCCAAACCTGACCAACTCGAGTATTCCATCCCACCCACATCATGCTCAGTATAAAAGCTGAGGGATCCAAGGATCAACTCTCTTTCTTCTATGGCTGATGTCCAAGGAAGACCTTGTCTGTTCATCTGCCTTTGATCCCCATCTGCAGGGTCCTGACTCCAGAGC
>VXBW01007585.1:217064-231717 GCA_013400375.1 Thinocorus orbignyianus
TTTATTTTTATTATTTATATCTTTCATTAGTTTAGGTTTTTTTTTTCCTAAACTCCCAAATTTCTTTAATCTCTTCCTCTCCTCTCTTTTTCTTGGGGGCAGGAGAGAGAGGGGGGCATCACCTGTCTTTTCTGATTGATGAGAACCACGACAATCCTGCTTTGAGTTCTGACATAAAACTGACCCCCTTTTTTCTTTCCCTTTTTTTTTATTTTATTTTTAAATCCATAGTTCTGTACAACTCCATCACAAACACCCCCACGCAGGATCATGCAGCTGAGAGAAGTTCCAGGGGCCTGGGGCGAGCCGACCAGCCAGTGACCAGCCCAGTATCACTGGGATACTGCCCAGGTCCAGGAGCCAGCAATACCAGTCACCCCGGGCTCCTGCAGCTTTGCACTTCCCCTCCATGGCAATCTACAGTTCAGTGACCTCTTCAGCATAAACTGCCACTTCCACCCCAAAAATTGCAGAAGTTTCTCCCACCCCCAGAACCCAAAAAACTGCCACAGTCCTAGAGACTGTGGTTTCATACTGTACAAACAACGCTGCTCAAGGGAGGTGGCCAAACTTTTCCTAGACCAGATGCTCCCATCATTTTGGGCAAAACACCTCTCCTAAAAGCAGGTGTTCTCACAGATGATGTGAGAATGCACAGAAAACTGTTGAAGTCCAGAAAAGGCACCACTTGTTTACCCTCAGACAGATATTGATCTTACACCAAAAACAAAGTCAACCTATTACCTGTCAGTAGATAATTCACTAATCCCCTGTGAACAAAACATTGAGTCAGTATTTGTAAACCAGAGTCTCAGCGAGCAGGAGGATGCCTACGGCTGGGAGGACGTGATGCTGTTCCCCTGCACACCGTGAGCAGTGCCCGAAAACTTCATCTCCACAACAAGGAAACAAGAGTCACCTGAGGTTCTCAAACCATGGCCCTTCTCGAACCACCTTTCAGAACAAAATGGGACCTGTGGAGACCTAGAGAGCAGCTCTAGGAGTCCTGGTGGACAACGGGATGTCCAGGAGCCAGCAATGGGCCCTGGTGGCCAAGAAGGCCAATGGCATCCTGGGGGGCATCAAGAAGAGCATGACCAGCAGGTCAGGGGAGATCATCCTGCCCCTCTGCTCTGCCCTGATGAGGCCTCATCTGGAGCACTGGGACCAGTTCTAGGCCCCCCAGATCAAGAAGGACAGGGAACTGCTGCAGAGGGGACAGCAGAGAACCACAAAGATGATGAGGGGCCTGGAGCATCTCTCTGATGAGGAAAGGCTGAGGGACTTGAGGCTTTTTTAGTCTGGAGAAGAGGAGGCTGACAGGGGATCTAATCAACATCTATAAACACTTGAAGGGTGGGTGTCAAGAGGATGGGGCCAGGCTTTTCTCAGTGGTGCCCAGGGACAGGACAAGAGGGAATGGGCACAAAGTTGTACATAAGAAATTCCATCTCAACTTGAGGAGGAACTTGTTTGCTGTGAGGGTGGCAGAGCCCTGGCAGAGGCTGCCCAGAGAGGTAGTGGAGTCTCCATCTCTACAGACATTCAAAACTCACCTGGACACGTTCCTGTGCAACCTGCTCAGGGTAGACCTGCTGAGGCAGGGGGGCTGGACTCCAGATGATCTCCAGAGGTCCCTTCCAACCCCAGATCATTCTGTGATTCTGTGTGTCCCTACAGTGCAGGAGAGTCCCTCCCCGTCACTGTCAGTGAGTTGGACCAGTTTGCCGAGGTACCCCATAAGCATCAGAACCAGTTCAAGACACACAGGGGTGTATGCAACCAGAAGTGGGACAGGGAAGAAAAGAGGAACTTCTCCTTCTGGCTGTGATCTTGGTTTGTCTGTCTTGCCCCTGTGAACCACCAGCCAAGAAGCACGTTGATTCCACCTAAATTCACACCTAGTACTAAATGATTTCCTGACACAGCATCAGCTCTTTTCAGTCATTTTGAGACTTTGTGAATAATAAATGAACTGCTGGAAGATGGAAAAAAACTAAAGATCCTTAAAAAAACCCTCCAGAACTACACCCTCGTTTTAAACTCTACAAAAATATTTTGACAAATAATCACAATGACAAGATAAAAGGCACCCAACAGGTACTTGCCAGGAATAAGTTACATCAAACAGATCCAGCCTCATTTTCTTACACAAAAAGACACTGGTACTGGGAGAAGGGTAGTAGCCCTTGTCACATATCCCGCTTTTCATGCCTTCTAGCAATGCTTTTCTTTCCCTAGCAATGCCTCTCATACTGTTTGTCAGGATCTGTAGCTATCAATATGCTTCACTTTCAAAGAAAGGGGGGTTTCCACAGGTTAAGGCTGCTGAAGCAATGGATGCAGTATTTGCATTCCACCTCCTGTTTCCCTGCAGACAAGAAGGCCAAAAACCTCAGCAGCCTGTGGAGGTGTGTGAGTCTCAGGAAACACAAAGCTATCACTCCTCCCCTAACTGCTGCATGCAGCTAATCAACCCAAATCAAGTTAATCAAAATAAGGAGTTAATCAAGCCCAAGCTGGCTTGCCATAGCTCCGGGTCACCCCTGGAAGCATTCTCCTTCCCTGAAGTTTGGCCATCACTGCACTTTGACACACACTTTCAGTGACGTCCTTTATCATCAGCTTTCTTCTATTCCCAAGCACTCGGTGAGCTGTGCTGGTTCCAGAAGAAGTCATTTTTCATCCTGCACTTGGCCTCTAGCGTGGCAGTTTGCTGGCTTCAAAAGCCATCACAAGACCCAGGTGGTTTATGTGCTGTGTGATCCAACTATCCATCACCACGCTCCCTGTTCCTGCCCCTGCCATGGCAACAGATGCAACGGCTCATTCACGCCAGCAAGAATTAGTGAAGAACTAGACTCAGCCACAGAAAGTACTTCAGATGACCTGCTACTAGTTAGTGTTTTAAGAACCATCAATCTGCTAGTTAAAAAATGGATCATCTGTATCTCCTTCCTCCCAGTAGTTCATGGGAAATTCTTGTAATTGACCAATTAATTTAGTTTTTCTGCTCCAAAATTTCCACACACTGACTGTTTCTACACCGCACTGTTGGGCAGGGCCCTGGGGATCCCACCAGTAAGGTTCACCTCCTCAGGACCTGGTTTGAACCCAACATCCCAGTTTCCATCCTCTGCCACTCCAGCCGCTCCCCGTGGCGGAACCTGTCAGGGACTTGCTTTTGTTTACCTGAGCTCCCCCAGAAACCAAGTTTGTATTAACTTACAGAAATCCAATTTGTTTTTAAGTTAAGTTACATTACATTGAGTTTAACTCGACTAAATTGACTGATTTCATTTAGCTAACTAAATTAAGGCTGTGGTTCCACAGTTATTTTACGCTGGCATAGGCAGGAATTCCCACTGAAACAAGCCGTTCCACAAGCTTCCTTCCCCACCAAGCCACACTCCTACCACCTTGCTCCTGGCAATCATGCCATGAGCCAAGCCAGAAAAGTGATAAATACAGAGGTTCACTTCACCAGAAAATGAAAAATGAAGTTTCTTCCCAGAGTTAGCTCCCTGCAAACACAACTATCACCAAAAAGGTGCTGGCAGCAAGAAGGGAGTGGGCAGAGTTGATCCTGATGGCAGTGAATAGAATCAGAGAATGGTTCGAGTTGGAAGGACCTTAAAGATCATCCAGTTCCAAGCCCCCTGCCATGGGCAGGGACACCTCCCACCAGACCAAAGCCCCCTCCAGCCTGGCCTTGAACCCCTCCAGGGAAGACACATCTGAGTGACCAAGAGTAAATGAAGAACCACATCATGGTAATTATATCCAAAGCAGCAAAACACCGCCTGGATGGCAGGGCCACAGCACCTGATGGAACAGAGCTTCCAGTGCTCCCCACCTGCACCCAAATATCCCAGCAGGGGAGGCTGCATGCAAATAGCCATTTCCATATCCAAGCTGCAAGCCCACAGCCAGGACAGACCCTGCTACAGCATCCTCTGAAAATGTGGAACTGAAAAAACAGGCAATTTTCAGCTGCACGAAATGCCCTTCACTTGAAATTTGAAAAAGAAAATAATAAACAAGTTACCAGAGTTCATCCCACACAACTTAATGAATCATAGAATCATAGAATGGTCAGAGTTGGAAGGGACCTTAAAGATCATCAAGTTCCAACCCCCCTGCCATGGGCAGGGACACCTCTCCCTACAGCAGGTTGCTCCAAGCCCCATCCAACCTGGCCTTAAACACTTCCAAGGGATGGGGCATCAACAACTTCCCTGGGCAACCTGTTCCAGTGCCTCACCACCCTCACAGCAAAGAACTTCTTCCTAAGATCTCATCTAAACAATCTGGCTACATGATATATATACAAATAGGTAAGATTTATATATTATATATGTAATATATATATATAAACACAGTATCTTTTTCACTCCATTCTTACTGTTTCTGTTAGGGACACGAATTTTCTTACACCCACTGAGCTCACTTTCACTCCAGCTTAGGTAAAATTGCACTGACTTACTCTTTGCTGCATATTAATAACCTGCAATGCATTTCCACATTCCTGGAACTACAAACATTCTTGGAAAATCATTAAGCACACTGGAATAATTCAATAGTTGATTGCTTTTGTTTATATTCAGGTCAAAGTCACCTGAAATTGTGTTGCCTAAATCCCGTAATGCCCGAAATCCACACTTATTCATTAATTCCATGCCTCACAAAGAGATTAGCTCAACTCTGCTTGCAACTAATGGTCTAAATAAAAGAATGGTACTAGTAAAGTTAAAAATACTCAAAAAAACTGGGCTACCAGCTGAACTGCAGTATTATTTGGGTGTACTCAGAGTTTTCTAGTAATAACCACCAGTGAGTACGGATTACAGTGCACGGCCTCTCGCCTTCTATCAGTTTACATCACTTTTATTGTTGTTCTTTGTGCTTTTAGCACGAAAACTGAATTTCTAAGCAGTTTATGCAGCATAAATCTGCTATCACACCTACTCCAACCAGAATATGTGGAAAAAATCATCTTGGAACAGTATCTGATGTTTATCTTCAGCTCAAATACCTTCTGTAATTCTGTCCAGAAAGACTGAGAGTCTCAACAGGACAAGGAACATTTTAGCATAAAAAATTTAATGCTTTTAGACATGTTTATTAATAATATTTACAGTGTTTTGGGCAATGTCCAACAAAGAGAAGAATAAAATACATTCCTCATTCAGCAGCTTCACTTCAGTCAATTCAACCTGCCGTGTCTGCAGGTTGGTTTCTTCTAATTAGAGAGAAATACTTCATTTCTTTCAGCTCATTTCTCACACTACAAGTATGATCTCTTCTATATCATAGAGAATCATGAGCCTGTTGTGATGAGAAATGATGGAAGAACCTTTAATATACAGCTGGCATCAGCCTGAAGAATCTTCAGTCACGTTTCTAAGTGTACAATGGCACAAACCCCAAAACTAACAACCAAGGATCACATTCCTGCCCGAGGTGCTTTTAGCAACAGTCTTTCCAGGAACCAAGATCATGAATCAGGGATGAACAAAGTTTTCTCTGCATGATCCAGGACTGAAATTTGGGCTTCACTGTTAAGGGCTGAGTGAATCCAAGGTTTTGCTATGAAGATGACTCTGGGGAGAAGTCCAAGTCACAAAATAACCCCCTCGAACCACAGGCTGCTAAAGAGAAATGTGATTTGTGTGCCAAGGAACAACTGAACTATAAACGTGTGTCACTGTCAACAGAACATCAACCAAAAAAAGGGTTACAATCAGAGATTATTATAATTAACCACAAGTTTCATTAATGAGGTCTTTTTAGACATAGGAAAGCAAAACTCATACAAAACAATTCTTCCTTTTATAGATAAAATAATCTTAGAGTTCCCTACAGAAAAGGAACTCTATACTTTTAGCAAAATGCAGAGAAAAATAACTGTTACCCATAGTCCAGAATATAACCCCACTATAGTGAACAGCTTGAGCTGCACTGTTAGCACAGCCAAAACAGAACCTTCAAGAACTCTATCACCATCAGCAGAATGAAGGCTGTTTTAATTACAAAAACTCTCTTGTATTTTACTGATCTCCATTTATTTAGAACTTTTGAGGAAACACACATTCCAGATTCACTCAGCGAGCAAGACAACCCTCCTTCAACTCCCTGCATCAGTATAAACACCTAGGAGGCAGCTAAGCTACTTCAGTTGTTCCTCCTCAGATTTCGGAAGAAAATTAAGAAAAAATAATGAATTAATATAGTGGATGGCCAACAGAGGTTGAGGCTTGCCAGCTACCACACGTGGGGATACAGTATCAGCCCATAAAACAGGAAAACCCACATTTACTTTCAATTTTTCCAGAACCTGAGAAGAGATACTGGAATTTACATATAGAAACCCCCCTTGGATTTTTCAGTCCTCCCACCTTCTGAAAGCTGCAGCAACTTTGTCTCAAGACTGTTTGATGATTACACAATTTAAATAAAGGATAGGAAGGGACACACACACACAGACAAAACCAACATTTGTGAACTTACGTTGAATGTGAATGAACTGCTTTGGTTGCTTAAACTCTCCTTTATACAAACGATTGTAATAGTTGACATTGCTCTCTGCTTCAGGGACTGGGATAACCATGCTCTCCTTCTTTTCTCTGAAAACTTGTTGTGCTGAGATAGCCCGTTGCAAATGATGTTCCTGCAAGAGAAAAATTTAAGAATTTATTTAGGTATCAGTATATAGAAGCACATACAAAGACAATCATCCTTTTCTCTTACTGTTTTTTCTGGTGTTCTGGGAGACCCAAATAAAAGAATAGATGTTTTTCTCTATTTTAGAGGACAGCAGAACACCAATTTCCAGGTTAGTGACAGGAAAGATGTGTGTTCTCCATTGTTTAGTGTACTGTGGTGTTCCTAACTAATAGGAATTTTATAATGGGCAGGACTACAAACAGATCATTAGAACTCTCATCTCAGACAACAGCCCACACCTTCTACAGACTGGGAAAAAGTCAAACATTCAAACTACACAATATAACCCTCGTAGACAGTTAGGGCTGGTATGAGGAAAACCTCATCAAAACCTATCACAGAGAAAATTTATGCAAGATCAGTTAAGAGATGCATAGTAAGTCTTTTAAAGTGTTATAAAGCAACAGATTCAAATCCAAAGAATAGCTAATTTCATCATTCCCGTCTACCCAGCAATTCTTACCAGCTTGTTTTCTTTACAAGTTGAGCTAGTTAAGAGTAACAGAAAGAACAGCCATCACATAATCACACCTGAAAAACACTGACTCTCTAAACAGGTATCACTTCATTTCATTTTTATAGGACAGGAATCAGTTGCTACAGAATCATTTCAAGTGAAATAAAGATCACAACAAGTGTATTAATTTACAAAGATCTTTTCACACATAGTTTTACTGGTTAACTCAATGAAACTCATCTACTGCTGCAAGTTAGCACTAACCTCACTTTTCTCTCAAGGATTTTTCATGAGCACTTGTGTTAAACTTGTACTGCTTGGGTTTTCTTGCTAAAATGCAGTGCTCAGATTCACACTGATGTCTCTGCATGGTGTCAGTGCAGGCTGCAGAACACCTGTATGAAGCAACCAGGGGCAAGAGCAGCTTGATGGTCAGATGAGAGGATGACTTTGAACACTCCCCCTCTGTCTGTCTCCTACATTGAGCCAGATGCTGGTAGCTGTGCTTCAGACCCTCCAGGAAAAAGTCTACTCATCCAAACACTCTCATTTTCTGGGGGATTCCTCCCCACATTTAACACCCCTAAGTTTTTCAGCCTCACAAGAGGCCGAGCATCAACACTCCAAACAGAACCAGCCAGTGTTTCCATAACACCATTTCAAGTCTTGCACCCACAGATTTTATACCACACACTTGGTAAATTCCCTCCAGAGCAGCACTTCCTCCTCTTTAATTCTACAAAACAGGATTTAAAAAACAGGGTAGTGAATGAAAACAAATCTTTACAAATATGTAAACGATAAGTAGTAATTTACACCCTCTCAAATATTAAGATCTTGCAGAAACACAAATTTCTGCAAAATTAGAATATAACAAACCAGGGACTGGAAAAGCAGCTTGGGGAATCTCCTGTAGTAGAAGAAGCAACATTAAATCACACTATCAGGCTCCCCAGTGATTGCTATTAAAATTAAGACAAGAATGCAATCACATATCTGGTGTGATCTGCTCGAGTTACCACAGATTGAGTAAATCTGTCCTTCTCCCACTGCCATGTGTCTTGGAGAGTTTCATGGTGCTGAGTAGGTAATTCAACTAAAATAAATTGTTTCATGACTGTGTTGCTTTCAACCCATGTCCCAAGAGTTGTCTCCTAACCCTTGATGACACAGTATGCAGGAGTACCACAGAAATGCTGTGTGGAAGGACTTGTGGAGGTTCTCTGTCCAACTCCCACTTGACGATGATGGTCTCCAACACTAGACAGGTCTGGCATGACTTCTGCAAGTCCTGAAAACTTGAATCCAGAAGTAACAAGAGCAATTCTCTCACCCTCTCCTCAGAGTAGTCATAATCTAAGCTTTTAGCCACTCTGACAGCCCACTGACAATTATCTCCCAGTTTCTCAACATCTCTGAGAAATCTGTGGAAAGCAGAGCTACAGGAAAGGGCATTCCAAGACCAGCTCCCTACCACACTCCCAAAATAAAACAAATCCAGGCTCTCTTGTAAAATGTAATTAAATAACTTGCAGAGAAGCCATACCAGAACACAGTGGCCTAAGTAATGAATGGGTAAATAAGGTTTAACTTTTTCTGAAAGTAGTGAAGGACACATCTTCTGGCTCCACAGCCCATGAAACAGCACAGATCCTTGGTTTCTGTATCACTGCTAGAAAGAGCTCAGAGCTCCCCAGGAAAATCCCACAATAGGTGTTAGGGCTGACTCCACTATAAAAAGCCTTCAAGCATAACACAGCTCCCAAACAGAAAAGTCTTGACAGCATTACTGCTGCTCACCAAACAGCAGAGCTTCCAGAGGCAGATAAGCTATGCAATTGTTAAAATTAGGGAAAAAACTCAAATCTGTCCTCTACAAAGTAAAGGAAAACAGAAATTTTAGCTCCTCCAACACTTCTGATTAACCAAACTCTGAATACCTCACACTGAAAGTCAGTCTAACTAAGTGGCTTTATTAAATCTGAAAAAGTGTTTTTAAAGATAGATTTAGTAACCAGCACACCTTTTTGTCTATTTTTTACCTTTTCTTGTGGTTTTGAAAGACATATACCATATCTGAACTTGTACTTCATTCTGAAGTAGGGGAGATGAAAAGATCTCAGACAAAATAACTGAACATTAGAGGAAACAGTGATGATGGCAAACAGAACGTGCTGCCATGGGAATAAAAAGGAGTACCTGTCAAGAGAGTTATTACTCACTAATTCCTTAGAAAGCACATCCAAACCTTTCTCACTAGGATGACTAAAAGATTTCAAACAAATACAGTTTGGATGGACCTATTTCTCCAACTAACAGCATAAAAGAATTAGAAATATCTAAATGTTTAGTATATGTAATACTGCTGCTTGAGCATATTTACATGTTAAAACAAAATCATTCTCCAAGTGACAGATTCATCTCTGAAGAAGCACTTTAGCCACGCAGGTACCTGCACTGCACAACCATCATACTGCCAAGAATTTCCAGCAAACTGCTCAAGTCCCTGGCTTTATGGAAGTATAAATACATCCAGTATGTTTTCCCTGCTGCAGACAGCCTGTCCTGCCAGCACAAACCCACTCACCCCGTGGTGAGCAGCACTAAGAGCAGTCTCACACCCCCAGCGCCGAAGCTCCAACCTCAAGGACCTGACAGCCTTTCACAACAGGGCTGACAGAGTAAGCATCAGCTTTAGTCCAGAATGGGGCCTGAAATCACGCCTCTGAGATGCTGCAATCCTTGTTTTAGCTGTTCCTCAGGGGAAAAAACCACCAAGAAATCCTACAATGCCAGTACCTAAAACTAGTTTTGGTTGCACAGGTTAAGAACCAAGCTCTGAGTTCAAACCAGAGCAAGGGACCTTCACTGCTATGTCCTTTCACCCCCAAAATACCACAGGTTGCATATTCTTCCTAATTTCGGGGTTTTTTTCATAGTGAAGAAAGTCCCAGATAGAAACTTCAGCAATAGTAATAAGTCAATCTCCAAAAGATTGCCTTTGTTAAGCTTTAAGGGAAACAGTGATTGATCCTGAACACTGTTTTTACCCATCAGAGTTACACTTACAAATATACTCCCCTTTATTCCGCTGCTGCAAAAGGGAGCACTTGGATCCTACAGACCAGTTTGGTCCTTCCCTTATCCTTTCAGCTCCCTGATGCCATCCCCCATAGTATTCTCTCTGAAATAGAGTTTATCATACTTGAAATCAATGTGCTATTTTCTGGATGAGCATATTTGGAGATGCCAACACCATCCTCACACTGAGAAGCTGATCACTGTCTTCATTATGATCCTGCCATAAGAAATTCCATATTGGATACAGACACTCTAAGAAGAAAAAGCTTTTAAACTTATCTGTTCCCTTCCTCATTACTTAAAACAACATCTTACAAGCAATGATACAACTCTTTAAAAGGTTATTTCACCACTTCTACTCACTTAGTAGTATTTATGTTCACCCCGTGAGCTAGAAGGCAATGAAACACAGTTTTCTGTGACGCTATTTAAGAAAAGAATTTCCTCTTCTCCAGTCCTTTCACTGAGGAGCTTCAGGCCACACAATTTACATATTTCCAACTCTGCAGACTTTATAAAGAAACTTCTTAACTGATGGTACCAAGACTCAAAGGAAACAAAACATAACATACCACAGCTCAGCTGTTAAAAATCTTAACAAGATAGATGGCTTTAACCGCATAGAACTCCACTCTGAGTGTGATGGAAGAGAATAGTGGATTTAATACTCAAACTGAATTTACCTACTCAAAATAAGCTATTTCCAGAACCTAAACTCAGCCTTCCAATCAACCTGCAATCAAGATCTGAATTAAAGAAAGGAAAAGAAAGGAAAACTGACTAAAACCTAAAGATCCCGTTTGCTTAACATTATTTTCAAATCAGGAAATACAAATTAAGTGACTTTTTTTATATTGAAAAGGGAGATTCAGAAACAAAACATACAGAGTTTTCATCTGAAATGCACAGACTCATCTTGCAAAGTCTCAACTAGTAAAATCTGGTGACAACACTTACAGAAAAGTGTCATGAAGCTCAAAAGCTACTTGGACCAAAAGCCTTGACCCTTCTACAGCCCCAGCCCTATTACCTGCTCCCTCTTTGCACACACAAACCTGCTTCCTTAAACATTTCTGCTTTTGTACAGAAGTAACTGAAAGGTTTAAGATGCAGAGTGGAAGGAAGACACCTACAGAGTGGTTTTCCTTTCTCCCCCCCCTCCCTCTGCCCCAAGACAGAACAGAAACCAGGAGTCACAGCTACAGTAAGAAACCTGTCAGTGTATGAGTCTCTTTAGAGAAACCCACTGCTTGCCAATTTATTGTGAAAAGCAAACATTCCAGTGAATTAGCAAACATGGTCACAAGTCATTTCCTACTGATCCAAAGGAGAGTTCATCTATTTAGCAGTCAGATCTGTTCTGTCCTGCTACACAGTGTCCCCTTACAAGTTTGTATTAATTACCAAGTAATGCAGGGAACCAGCCAAACAACAACAAAGTTCAAACCAATGCACCCAAAGCAAAGTTGCTTTAACAGGGCTCAAACTCCTCCCAGTTTCCCTGAGGATTTTCTGATTCTCAGCGGGAAGAAGCCCAAGAAAAGCCCAAACCCACAAGCAGCAGGAGAAGGCGCAGCACAAGGTCCTCCTTACAGGTGGAAAGGACTCAGCCAATTCTCACCTTCATTTTTGGCCATACCATGGTTTTCCAATGATACCCCCTGCCCATTTTTATTACTTTTCTAAACAATCACAAGAACCACTTGCCACTCACTTGCTTTCCATTCTAACACATCATGACTACAAGCCAAAAAGCCAAAAACCAATGGTAACCTGCTGTTAGAGACACCTCTGTGAAGGAGGCAGCAGCAAAGTCAATCAAACTGCACAACTCCAGCTGAAAAACTTACAGAAATCCCTGGAATGGGTAAGATTTTCATTACTTAGCTATTCTAAAGTCACTCCATTATTTCCAAAGTGAGCAAACCCATATGTCAACAGAAAAAAAAACCCCAACAAACACAAACCAACACTCTTCTGTCACCTCCCTTTCCCAGTCTCTATACAATTGGAACTTCACAAAGTAATCCTGGTGCTATCTGAAAGCCTAATTCGGCCATCACTTTACATACCAATCATCTGATTCCAGATAAAGCACCTGAATGTTATCTCAAGAATGCTGATCCAGGCTGAAACAATACAACAGAAGGGCCATCAAGAACACCTGAGTCCAACATCCTCAGGTGACACTTTGTGTCCAGATGGATAGGGATACATAGATCTGGATCTAAAGAAAGAAAATCCAATTTGGACCAAAGAAATGCCAAATAAATCCTTAATTTCCACTCTGGCAGTCTGATTAAAGCCAATTTTAACACAATAAAGTGACTGCAGACAAGCTGGGAAGCTCGAGTGGAAAACAGCCCATGAGACACTGATGGAGCTACAGGGGAAGCTGGCTGACCAGGGAATAATCACTCATTTTTGTGCTTCTTCAGCAAACCTCACACCACAAAACCCCCCAAATAAAAATCTAGTTAAAAGTTTTAACACAGAAAAATCAAGCAATGCAATTTCAATCATCATATGTAATAATGGACATGAAACAACTGTGAGACAACCCAAATATTACCCTCCTGAGTGGGACAGTAGCAGTGCATGAGAACATGAGCAATCTTTCATCCCTATAAATAATTAGTTTGCTATTTATTAGTGCTATTTATTTCGAAACACAAGACACTAAACTGTCACTGTTTATGAAATGTCAAAAAAACCCTAGAGCATTAGATTTTAAATCGACATTTAATTATATAAGTTTCCAGTCTGCCAAAACTTGTATATAAATGTTATTAAAAATAGAATTATTGTTATAATAATTAAATTGAATTATTAAAAAATTTTTGAAAGGCTGAATATGGTATTTTAAGAAATTTATGTTTTCTGAAAAGCAAGATTCCCCTCCCCAAATGCCTTTGCATTTTTTAAGAGAAATTTGTTGCAAGTACAGCAACATCTAGTAAAAAGACACAGAATTTGGTCTTTATCTGGTTCCTCACGATACATTTGCACAATTCAACACGTAACAAATGTAACCTTACACAGAAAAAAATTGTTAACAAATTGCATCTGTGGAATTCCTTTTTATTTTCTTTTACAGTCTGCTTTCATTAGTGTAACTTGACTGTCTGAAGTCAGACAAATGGGGATGGAAAGGTATACACCTACACATAAATGTTCTCTCTTATTTTTCATTTAATTAACCCCACAATGTATTTTAAAAGGCTGAGATGCCACAAGAGTTTTCCCTCTTTATTAAATACAACACTACACACAGAATGTGAACTCAGTTTATTTTCTGGCTCCACGTATCAAAACCTTCCCATGACCAGGAGTGACAACTGTGGTCCTTGCAGAGGAGAGGAAGAAGAGTCACCAGGAGAGAAGGCTGGGGAAATTCTCCAACAGAAGCTCAGATGGGATCTGACTCCCGGCTGGGAGGCCACCAGGACCTGGTACTTCACTTCATCCCACAAGCAGAGATTTGCATTACCCAACAACTTCTGGTCCCAGCACAGAAACCTCACCTGAGGCTACTCCAGAGCCTCACGTGGCCACGAAGTGGCAACCTGCCCTGTACTTGTTAGCAAAGAAACTGTTATGTTTAAGATCCCATCTTTCAAACCATGAGTTCTCACCCATCCACAGTTTCAGCTGGTGCCTATCAGAAGGCTGAAGGCTGGTTTTCAGCCACAGAGGGAGAGGTGTGAACACACACACAGCTGCTCCGAGGAAAAACACCCATTAAAAACAAGTTTCTGTGGTCAGAGCAGAACTTACTACCCGTCGTGGTTTGGGCTGGGCGGGCGGGGAAGTGAAGCCACCAAGAGTTTGGCCGCCAAATGAGCCCATTAATTTCATCTTCATCAGCGATACAATTTCCTGGCAAGTTTCAGGTGTAATTTGCACACTGAAGAACAGCACCTCTCCCTTTCCTACTGCAACAAGCATTTAACCTTCTGCCTCACGTGTAACACTTTCTTTCCAGGAGTGAGAACCGAAGTTCCTCCTATAATGGGTAGGAAGTTCCTATAATGGATTTTTATTTAACTGAAGTACACGCATCAATACCAGGGAATTTCTATTTTACTGACTTTTTTTAAGAAAATCAAACCTGTCCTCACCAAAGTGATGAAACCTGGAATGCTGAAGACCTGACAAACAAAGTAGAAAACCATACAGAATCATAGAATGGTCAGAGTTGGAAGGGACCTTAAAGATCATCAAGTTCCAACCCCCCTGCCATGGGCAGGGACACCTCTCCCTAGAGCAGGTTGCTCCAAGCCCCATCCAGCCTGGCCTTAAACACTTCCAGGGACAGGGCATCAACAACTTCCCTGGGCAACCTGTTCCAGTGCCTCACCACCCTCACAGCAAAGAACTTCTTCCTAA
>VXBW01007585.1:241993-268513 GCA_013400375.1 Thinocorus orbignyianus
CCCGCCGGCCCCCGAGGTCTTCTCCTCAGGGCAGCTGTCAGTAGCTCTCTGAGGGGTGTTAAAAACGTTTTAGCCTTACAAACATCACTCAGGAGAATTAACTTCGCTTACTGTGGCTTCTGAAACAAACTCAGTGCAGCTCGTTTGTTTTTTTTGCCTCAGGAGTTGATGCTCTGCATGGGCTGAGCCTCCGACTACCGGCTTTGGGAGACACTTCTGATGCTGCCTCCAGCTCTGGGACCACCAACATCCCAAGGACATGGAACTGTTGGAATGGGGACAGGACACCATGGAGATGCTGGGAGGGCTGGAGTCCCTCTGCTGGGAGGACAGGCTGAGAGAGTTGGGGAAGTTCAGCCTGGAGAAGACAAGGCTCCAGGGAGACCTTAGAGCCCCTTCCAGTCCCTCAGGGGGCTCCAGGAAAGCTGGTGAGGGACTCTTGGTCAAGAAGAAGAGCCATAGGACAAGGGGGAAGAGTTTGACACTGAAAGCGGGGAGATTGAGACGAGATCTGAGTAAGAACTTCTTCATTCTGAGGGTGTTAAGACCCTGGCCCAGGTTGCCCAGAGAAGCTGTGGCTGCCCCATCCCTGGAGGGGTTCAAGGCCAGGCTGGATGGGGCTTGGAGCAACCTGGTCTGGTGGGAGGTGTCCCCGGAGTGCTGGAACTCAATGATCTTTAAAGTCCATTCCAACTTGTAAGCATCCTATTATTCCATAAGTTCTGTGTGCTGCAAAATAAGGTGCTTCTCATGCCCGGAAGTTTATACTGAGGACCTCACTGTAGGTCTGCAGTTACTCAGAGGTAGCTGCGTGGTGTGTTACTCACTGATGCTCTGACACTGTAGAAGCACCTCGCTCCTGGTTCGGTGCTACTCGTTTTCAAAGGGTACAGCGCTGAACAGGAGCAAGGCATCCAACTTGGAAAGAATAATCCCAAATTCTCCGTGTGGACAAAGCCACGGTCCTCTACCAATCCAGAGTTTCTCACATGCACCTGAGCCTGCAAAGCTCTTCATCCCAGACCTTTAGTACTTCAAATGCCTCATCACCTCCATGTTACTTTGACACCCTGAGATCAAACCGGCTGCTCTTTCTCACCTCCACCTTAGAGCTGTCAGTGCAATCTTGTGTCTTGGGACCTATCAGGCAGACAAAACTCGGCCATCCTACTTACCATTTGGACCACAGTGCCAACTGTACCTAATACTCCTTTTTATTTTGAGGAAAAAAAGAGAAGCTTAACCAAATAGGTTCAGTCTCTGAACTGCTCTTCATTTTTAGTTACCTGAGGCTTTTGTTATTTATATGGGCTTGTACAATAAATAGAGCTGCTGTTCACGATAAAAGCATGGTTTACAAAATAAAGAACGAACTGTGCCAGCTAGAGAGAGAGAGATAAGAAGATGAAACAAGTGCAGTAATATCCAAGAGGAAGAAAAGAAGCAGCAATAACATTAAATTCATGAGCCAAGGCCCAAATTAGCTGGAGAAAGAGACCTGGAGATTATACTACCTACTCCTGTAAGAGCATCAGGTTGATGTTCAGTAACAGCCATATGAACTTAAAAATTATGAGAAAAGGAACAGAGAACAAAACTGTGACAGGTTGCACTTATTTATAACTCCTTTAAAATATTTTTGTTCATAAAGACACACAGTTCTTGACTTGGATCGGAATGGACGTGCTTGTGTGCAGGAGCAGGTCATGAACTACTTTGGATTGCTTGGTTTTGCTGAGAGCTGCCCAAGCTGCGCAGAGGATGCTCTCACCACAAATATTTAAAAGTTTGTGTAGTTTCTATCTTAGAATTTATAGTTCTAATGCACCGCTTTAGGAGTGGCCAAGTTTTGATATCTCCAAATTGATTGGAGATTGATTGGTTGCCATTTTCCAGATGTGCTTCTGCCTGAAGTTGCCCTTTTTATCAGCTGCTTCAGAGAATACTGAAGTGAATCCAACCTCTCCTGCAGGCACCCCCCTTCACTTCTTAGTACTAAATAAAATACATTTTCAGCTCCCATTTCATGCATTTTCCATATAATTCCATTACCTAGGCTGTGTTGTACAGCTAACGAGGACTGGGTTGGCTGCAAGGAACAAGTAGTTCTGCCTGAAGCACTTCCTCAACTAGTTAAAAGACGCAGGACTTTCCTCTTTTCTCCTTCCCTTCTGGCAAGAAAGAGGCACTTTACACGCTGCTGGAAGATATTTTTGCTTTTTCAGCCACCACAACTACAATAGATACCAATAACCTGTTCCCTTTGTGTGCACGTTGTGTTCTTATTCACTGCTTAAACTAAAGGAAAAAGAAAAGAACAAAAATGCAACATATTCGCCCTCAAGGTGGCTCTTAGCCCTAAACTCATCCCATTATTTTATTTCTTTTTTTTTTTTTTTTAATGATGCCCTGTAGAATACAGAGAGTTTGGGGTTTTCTTAGGCAAAAAAGTCATTGGCCAGAGATGGACATGAGTAGAACTAAAGTTTCAGCTGATATTGCTTTAACTTTAAGCCAGAACCATAGATCTTTTCAGTACAGAACCTGGTCTCTTCCTCTTGTGAACTATTACAGGTTTTCTGAAGAATTTCAGCTGCAAAGAAAATACGAGCTGTACTCAACCTGCAGGTAAAGTAACTTACTTTTGACACATAGATCAAGGAAACAGCGTCTCAGATTATTTGTTCAGTAGTTGAATTCATATTTTCTGTCTAAGATAATGGAATTGAATACATACTCAATACTGGGTAGACAGAAAAATACCCAAATTTGGTTTGAACATGGATATCAATGGCAACGGTAAGAGTTCTATTGGCTTTTTCATGTCCTTGCTTTTGGTTCTGCTTCTCCATACTGACAACATGAGGAATGCTTGGTGTCCCTGTAGCTGCCTAACATCTAGGTCATTTCTAGTGGTCTTTTTGCAGTTTTTTTCTGGTTTTGTGGGGTTTTTTTTCTTTGGTTGGTTGGGTTTTTGGGGTGTTCTGTTGTGTTTTGGCTTTTGCTCATAACATATATCTCATTGCATTAGTCTTATACAAAGCAGAAACATCATGTATGGATGATTATACCAAGAAATCTCTATGTTGTTGCAATATGGTATCATGACAACATAACAGTTCTTTATTTTGTGTGATGCTTCCTTATAAGTACAAGAAGTATTTTTTTTTTTTAAACAAAAGAAGCATGGCCAGTATAGGATCAGGGTTTTCAGTAGCATTTAGTGGTTTCTAAAAAGGCAGGGTGTCCTTCAGCCTTGGGAGGGGTTGTTTGAAGCATTAATTAATTGTATGGCATGAAAAGCCATTAGCAGCCTTCCAGTATCTGAAGGGAGCCTACAGGAGAGCTGGGGAGGGACTCTTTGTCAGGAAGGCTAGTGACAGGACGAGAGGGAATGGCTTCAAATGGGAAGAGGGGAGATTTAGATGAGATCTTAGGAAGAAGTTCTTTGGTGTGAGGGTGGTGAGGCACTGGAACAGGTTGCCCAGGGAAGATGTTGATGCCCCATCCCTGGAAGTGTTTAAGGCCAGGCTGGATGGGGCTTGGAGCAACCTGCTGTAGGGAGAGGTGTCCCTGCCCAGGGCAGGGGGGTTGGAACTTGATGATCTTGAAGGTCCCTTCCAGCTCTGACCATTCTGTGATTCTATGAAAAGAAAACTCCAATTTCAGGGTGCTAATGACTGTAAATACACAAGAATAATCTTGTAAGAAGTGTGTAGAAGGGTTTTTGTCTTCTGCACCGTGCCAGATACATGCTGCATGAGGGTTAGAAGATGCAATTAGGAAAGTGGTGCTGATGAATTCTCTGTGCTAATGAATATTTCGGGTGCCGTCGTACATTCAGGGTTCCTGCCTCGTTAGCAGCCACCTCGTTACAGAGCATTTTGATCTCCTGTTTAAGCAAAGCTTCCCTAGAAGGGAGCCTAAAAGTAGCCAGGAGAGACTGGCTTAGTAACTCCGGCAGAAGGGAAAGCGCTGAGCTTTCCAGGGGAGATATGAATGGACGAGGGGAGCCTTTTTAAAGGTTATGAAGTCCTCCTTTCTCCCCGTGCCTGAGAACTCCCATTGAAGTGAAAGGAACCTCTGTCCTATTCATTTCAAAGGGGGGTTTTGTCAGGAAAAAGAGCTTGATCAAAGTAGCTACTAAGCATGCTTAGTGGCTAATGTTCAGAGTTAAATGTATCAGCTGTTCCAAACCATTTCTATTTCAAATTATTCGAAGGGTTTGGGGGTTGGGGACTGGCAGCCTGCACATTTTCTTCTTTAAGGTCACCAAAACCTATCAGCCCAAACCTGCAGTCGAGTCAGGAATAGCTTCTTGGGAGGTTTAAAGCTCTGAATGAAAAAGTTAGAAATTAAGTTAAAATCTTGAGCCTGACAGCAAGAGATACCATATAAAACTAAATAAAAAGGCAGCTGTGAAAATGGCTGGCTCCCCAAATTATAGCACGAAGATAAAGGATTGAAAGAGGCTTGAGTAGAGGAGCAGCTGGAAGCTCCTTATTTAAGTTTGCCACCAAAAATCTCCATGTCAAGAAATATGTTTAAAATGGGAGAAAATTGTGCTTTATATCTAAAGGTTAACACAGGGTTGAGAGGGGCCCTCAGCTCATTAGAGGAACCTGATGCAGCTGTTTTCTGTAAAATCTTGGATTCCTGGTCAAAAGATAAACCCACTCTTGACTGTGACTATGCTCTTCTGTGACTCAACAAGTTAACAATTATGAATGCAATTATGAAACCAGATTAATTTCTCTTAGAATTGTACTCCGTCTATACGACGGACCCCTTCCTCATAGCCATATACTGCACAGACCAAGTTTTCCCAACAGATACCGGTTACTGAGGTGGGAAAAGCTTTCCTTTTGGGAGAGGTGATTGGGAGGTGCTTATAAAAACATTCTGTTTTACCTTCTAGGCTGAAATTTGTTCTTCGTCCATGCAGACGTGCAGATTTGTCTATATTCATCTCTTTCACATAGTATTTACACTCAATGTATGTAGACCATTGAGTAAAACCATCAGCACAACTCAGGAATGCAGGAAACTGAGCTTCATTTTTAAAACAGGCAGGATAGAATAGGATTAGGAAAAATTCCACCTTTGAAAACAAAGTGGTGTTCTAAAATGACAATATTTTTTCATGAAAGAGCATGTAATAATAAGGATATTCATAGCTAATGTGTATATGTGTGTCCATAGTAGAGAAATCACCGTGTCTCCAAAGAGAATCCTAAACTCATAGAATATCTCCAGTTGGAAGGAACCTGTAGGGATCACCCATGAACATTAAGAAGTCCACCAAAAGCATTTTGAACCTACTTACATTAGTTTATTTAAATCAATGTCTTTTGAGGAGCTGGGGGCTCCCTGGCTTGTGTTAAAAAATAAAGAAATAAACCCCATCCTATCACTTAAAGTGCCAAGAAAGTAAGAAACAGGGAGTATTAGAAACTGCCCCGATCCCTGGAAGTGCTTAAGGCCAGGCTGGATGGGGCTTGGAGCAACCTGCTCTAGGGAGAGGTGTCCCTGCCCATGGCAGGGGGGTTGGAACTTGACGATCTTTAAGGTCCCTCCCAACTCTGACCATTCTATGATTCTATGCTACCATTTTTACTCAGAATTCAAAACCTGGGGTGAGGGCTGAAGCAGATTCTGTGCAGATCTCTGTCCCGACAGTAAGAGATACTCCCCTTCCTCTTCAGAGCTAAAATTCTGCTAAATTTTAGTGTAAAGGGATCAGTGGGTCTGCTTTCTAAAAAATCAATTTGTGGGAAGACTTCAAAATAAGAAACCAGGAAATAGACAAAGCATAACTTTTTTATAAATGCCCTAAAACTCATGTGTTTACCTAAAAAAAAGTCTTGATAATTGGTGTCTTCTGGATTGGAGACCCAGATATAAAATTTTTTATACTTTTTTGTTACTAATTAAAAATGGCAATATTTTCTCTGCCCACCTGGTTCTAGGGCTGTCTCTCAACAACCTTGCCATGCATCAGGAAGCAGAAATATTAGCTTGATTGCAAGAAGGAAGTCAAAAGGAAAATGAAAGCGTTACGTTGGCAGCGAGTGCAGTGAGGATACTGCTTCTAGCCCGCTCTCAGCGCCTAAATTCGTGATGATGTAAGTCTTCAGTCTCCTGTTGTAGGTTACCCAGCCAACACACAGATTTAAAAAGGTATTCGACCTTCAAATTTCTGCATTTCCTTGCCAAAGAGGTTTTTCTTAAGAAAATAGCACCAAAAAAAGGTACTTCTACTGTGCAGAGACATGAGTCACAGCAAACCTGATACCTTAGCTCCTCTTCCAAGTTGCTGTTGATCCACGTTCGTTGAAACATCTGGCCATGGGTACGATTTCTTGATGGATACCCAAATGCTTTAGAAGATCTGCTTCCAGGGAAGCCACCAGCCCAGGTTGCCCAGAGAAGCTGTGGCTGCCCCATCCCTGGGCAGGAGGTTCAAGTGTCCTCCAGGTTGGAGGACACTTGAAGCAACCTACTCTGGTGGGAGGTGTCCCCATGGCCAGGTCCTGTCTTAGAAAGCCCCACTTCAGGGATTTTAACTCAAAGGATGGGAGAGGTGGGAGCGGATAGGGAGAAGACAGGAGGAACTGATGATTGTATTTAAAAAGGCAAGTGAGGTACCAGCTGTAGATGTTCATGTGTATTCAATCAGCCCTTCCCTTGCTGTCACCTCCACATGGTGTATTTAACCAGTACCATGGAATGGTTTGGGTTGGAGGGAGCCTTAAAGCCCATCCAGTCCCACCCCCTGCCCTGGGCAGGGGCACCTCCCACTACACCAGGTTGCTCCAAGCCCCATCCAGCCTGGCCTTGAACCCCTCCAGGGATGGGGCAGCCACAGCTTCTCTGGGCAACCTGGGCCAGGGTCTCACCACCCTCACACCAGAGAAGTTCTTCCTCAAATCTCAGCTCAATCTCCCCTCTTTCAATGTCAAACCTTTCATCCTTATCCTTTGGCTCCCCTCCCTGATCCAGAGTCCCTTCCCAGCTGGTCAGTGGGTGCTGAGCTGGGTTGGGTGCCCAGGTGTGTGGTGCTGAGGGCTTGGCCATGTGCAGCAAGGTCATGGTGCAGGCACCCCATGTTTTGTGTTCAAGGCAGAGCTGAGGAAATGCCAGTTTGGAGAATGCACCTGCTCCACACTGGGAGAAATTGGAATAATGGAGAGGGGAGTTTGGTTCACACACAGACCTGCAGGCAATCTCTCTGTATAAATAACACCCTTCACTCCTCTGAGAGCTTCTGTTTCGCTTTGAATTGATCTGGAGGAGAATATTTTCACACAGCTGAGGCTAACTGCACCTTCCTCTAAGACTGAACTTGGCGCTGGATGTGTAGAACCTTCTCCTTGTGTCCCGGACTCAGGTGTGCAGTAGACAGAGCAGTACCTGCTGACAACTTCCCTAATTAAAACAAGGAAGAAAAGAGTTAAAAGTGGGAACTGAATTGCAGACAAGGCAGGAGGACACTGGTGGCACAACACCCTTTCACCCATGCTTGCAGAAAGGCTGCATTGTGAGAACAGTTTCCTTTCCTTCCACTCTCACCGATGATACTTCCAAGTTTGAGTTTTGGAGTTTCACATTTGCCTTGGGAGACTGCAAATGCAAGTGATGGATAACTCAAGCTGGTATTTGTGGAACTACAATGGAGATATGTAGCCAAATAGGAGCAGGAAAGCCTGAGAAAAGATCATTTTGTCGCAAATATTTTAAATAATGACTTAAATCTGGGTAGAAGTAGAGTAAGACCAGAGAATTCAACAACCAAGGGGGCTCAGAAATGTCCAAGGAGGCACCCAGGGTCTCCTGGGGTGGCTCCTGGGCAGAAGGCATTGAGATTCCAGCCAGCACAGGGAAGAGGCAGGATTTAAAGGAGAGCCAGGACACAGAGAGGCAGAAGGAGCTGAAAACAGCTCAAAACAAGAAGAGAATGGAGGTTATGGTTTGAGGAACCCATGATAATTTATTGTTGTTTAGACAATTATTCTCTCACCTGATGACCCCTCCCCGCCTGGGAAAGGGAATTGGGAAGAACAAGGAAACAGGAGGGTTGAAATAGAAATAGCTGTAATAGAATAATACTAAATAATTAGCATTAATAACACAAAAGAACCACTATTGATACCGATGTAAAACAAACAAGGACTATCCCCAGCAGAAGCTGTGCCCTCCCCTCTGGGACAGCCCGTGTGGCTTCGGGAGGAAGGGAAGGGCTCAGGGCTCCGGCCCCGGGGCAAGGAGTTCTCAGGGTCACAGCCATCAAGGAAGAGATTGAGAAAACTCTGCAGCAAACTTTCTGATTTCTATGGAACGTGATGTTCATGGTGTGAAAAAACCCTGCTGACAGCCTGGGGCAAGTGCCCGGGTCTGGCTCCTCCTTGTCCCTGCACCTGAGGAGCTCAGAAACACCAAGACCTTGAAACCCGCAGCCCAGAGCTGGCTGTAAAGGAAATATTTTCACCAATCCAGGCAGCAGAGTCATCTACAAGTGCAGTTTTCCCAAGCATTAGAAGATAAGTTACTCTTGTGTCCTTCAAACCAGGACGTGAGGCAAATCAACCACCGATTTCTGCTTTGTTAAAAGGAAAACCAGTTGCCACCCTTTCACTTTCTATCCAGGTTATCCCATGGTGCAGCAATGCAAGACAAACTCCTCCAAGCTTTACTCCTTCTCCTGAGGCTTTGGAAGCTCCAGACACATTTGTGCAATAGGTCCCACCCTCCTTCCTAGGAAAATCAAGGAATGTCTCAGGCGTGAGGGGATTTTAACCCCGAAATCCTGAATCATAGAATCATAGAATGGTCAGAGTTGGAAGGGACCTTAAAGATCATCCAGTTCCAACCCCTCTGCCATGGGCAGGGACACCTCTCCCTAGAGCAGGTTGCTCCAAGCCCCATCCAGCCTGGCCTTAAACACTTCCAGGGATGGGGCATCNGAATAATACTTCTGAGATTAAAAATCAGGACGCCGAGTGCTTCTGGCTACTCCAGGTTAGCAAAAGTCTCGTACGACAAAAGAATGGCTGAGTCTGGCAACGTTTCTGCAGGTACCTGAATAGAGTCACTAATTAATCATTCTTGGAAACAAAGGGGAAACAAAGGAGTGGAAAATACTGCCATTATATAAAAAGAAAATTACATCAGAGTTTTAGTATAAATCTTCAATTGAAAAAACACCAGTTAGATTTTCAAGGAGCTGAAATGAATGCATTCCCGTTTCCACTGTGAGGGTGGTGAGGCACTGGAACAGGTTGCCCAGGGAAGTTGTTGATGCCCCATCCCTGGAAGTGTTTAAGGCCAGGCTGGATGGGGCTTGGAGCAACCTGCTCTAGGGAGAGGTGTCCCTGCCCATGGCAGGGGGGTTGGAACTTGATGATCTTGAAGGTCCCTTCCAGCTCTGACCATTCTATGATTCTGTTTCCCCTCCAACTACTCTCTGGTTTTTGGTTAAGGAATTTCTTTGCGCGGGTCTTTCTTGCGATTTTAAACTCACAGGTATTTTTGTGAGCTTTATTTCCTGAAGTCACAGGTTAATCCTTTAGAGGAAAACGATCCATAAAACCTCAGACTTGCAGGGAGGTATAATCCCAGCCTGTGTGGATTAGCCAAACTACATTTGTAAAGTGCCAAGCTTTTTTCTCTCCCTGAAATTACAATGCAATGTGGGCTACGCTTTCTTCGATCAAAAAAGAATGACAGATTGAAGTTTTCCTTAAAAGCAGAATATAATGAAGTGAGAGATCCCTTCTCTTCTCACCTTATCAGACAATATCCTACTACAGTACCCGGAGGTATAAAGATAAATTTCTTTGTAGTTCGTGCACCCTTTGTCCTGAGACGTTACCCAGGAACAGCTTTTACTCAAAATTAAATAATAATAAATGCACACAAGTTCTTGTCTGCCACCGACCCACAGCAAGCCCTAAAGCAAAAAAACCCACAAATCCACCTTCTAATCAATTTCTTGTTCTATTCAACACTGGTTCCAGCAGGAAAAAGTCTCTTACTGTCAAAGCAGAATAACAAATGCACAGGCTTAGCCCAATACCAGTTTCATTGTTTAAAGCTTCAGGCTTATTGCGATGTGGAGCCTCCTAAGGTGACGAGGACATTATCAAAATGTGGACTGTTTTGCCACTTTCTGGCAAAATATAATACCATATGGCAAAATTGGGGGTTGGGAAATGATTTGGAAAATGAAACAAAACTGTTACTGTAAATTGCTGTTAGTGAATGAAGTAGAGAAGTGGCGCTGGCTATGGGGAAGAGCGATATGGAGACAAAATTTGAGGCTGAGGATCACCACAGTGGGGGGAGAAGATTTATCCTCAGGTTGGGGTGGCAATTACAGAAATTAATCTGTCTGTCGATGTAGTGGACCTGTGCTGCATTGTCCTGTGATCTCAGGAGTCAACAGCTCTGGGATGTGTCACAGGAACACAACAAACCCACCCTTCTTGCTCCATGATGGCCTTTCTGGTGACTCTCTTCCCCTGGAGAAACCAACTTCGGCTGGAAACTTCTTATTTATGGCCTTTCTAAGAGAGAATATTGCAAGGTCGAAAGAGTCAGTTGGCTCAGCTCTTCAAACCATGAGCTATGTCCCGGCACAAATATTTTTGTGGAGGCAGGAGCAATGTGTTTCCAGGAATACCCCAAGCATCCCAGCAGGCCTGCCCTTCCAGGAATACCAGCTGAGCTTCTACATGGAGCCACTGATAGCCTTGCCAGCTCCTCCTCCTCCAGTGTTCCTCGTAAACGGCATGGAAAATCCCATTTCTGGTTCAAAATGGATCAAGGAGGAGTTTGATAATAACAAACTAAAGGTAATTTGAAAGACTGAGTGTATGTTTTTGGGTGCAAATTAAGTATGAAAGTGATTCCACCCCTCTACTCTGCACTGCAACAGTCCACCTGGGGAATTTTGCCATTGAGGAGCAAGTCCTGAGGACTTCCAAGCTGGTTGGGAGCTGGAGCACCCAATGTATGAGGAACATCTGAGAAGGCTGAGTTTGCTCCACATGGGGAGAGAAGGCGAAGGAGGATCTGGTTGCTGACCAGAACCAGGATCTTCTTGGAGGTCCACCGTGAAAGGAGGAAAGAAGAATTACAAGTGGCAACAAGGGAAGCTGATTAAACATCTGGAATCAAAATTCACAGTGAGTTTGGTTAAACACTGGGTAAACCTGGGGAATCTTTTTCAGTGGAGAGACTTCAAAACCCACTGAACAAAACTTAGAGCAACTCAATGTAACTTCCAACCCTGTCCTTCTTTGAGAAGGGGTCAGAGCTGATGAGCTCCAGAAGTCGCTCCCAATCTTAATTAGTCTAAATTAATCCTAAAATGTGATTGCAAAGCAGAGGAAAAATTAGCTGCCCAAGCTCTACAAGATTCCCTGTATCACATGCTGATGGGTGTGAACAGAACAAATATTTCTATTAAAAAAATCCTAACTGTGAAACTTGAAAAAAATGGGGGTAAATGTCTTGTTTTAACAACACAATGAGCATTAGCTCAGTGAAGGCTGAAGCTTCCTCTCTTTGCCAAGCCCCATAATCCCTTCAAAATCAAACCCAACCATCTCACAACCATCATCTTCCTCTCACCATAAATTGACAGGCTGAGGGAGCTGGGGCTGTTTAGCCTGGAGAAGAGAAGGCTCTGGGGAGACCTGAAAGCAGCCTTCCAGGATCTGAAGGGAGCTCCTGGAGAGCTGGGGAGGGACTCTTGGTCAGGAAGTCTAGTGACAGGACGAGGGGGAATGGTTTTAAATTGGGAGAGGGGAGATTTAGATGAGATCTTAGGAAGAAGTTCTTTGCTGTGAGGGTGGTGAGGCACTGGAACAGGTTGCCCAGGGAAGTTGTTGATGCCCCATCCCTGGAGGGGTTCAAGGCCAGGCTGGATGGGGCTTGGAGCAACCTGCTCTAGGGAGAGGTGTCCCTGCCCAGGGCGGGGGGATTGGAACTGGATGATCTTGAAGGTCCCTTCCAACTCTGACCATTCTGTGATTCTGTGATAAATGACATTATTTTCAGAAGTGAGGAGGGTTGAGTTCTCAGTCACGCTGATCTCCAGGGTCTGGGAGCTGAGGCTCCTGCTGAGTCAAACAGCCTCTGTGGTTTTCAAATCTGTTTTAAATGGTTTTGCCCGTGATAACTTAACTGCCTTTTTTCATCCTTCCTTTTTCCCTGGCCACAACTAATGTCAAACCAGCAGAAGGCGGCCCAGGACCTTAGTGATGTAGTTTTGAGAGGCTCTCAAAGGAGAAATTTATTAACATGAAATCAATTATAAACATCAAATTGATTAATAACGTAGGCCTGGAGTTTCCTGTATTTCTTGGGGAAAGGGAAAAATACATTATAAAATATCTTCACGCAGATTTGGTATCAAATTTTGTGTTATTTCTGTAAAATCTTAGTTTTACTCCCCAAATATGGATAATACGGATCTTAGCTAAGCTTAGCTTAATTTTCTTATCATCTGTTTTGAACAAAAGGCTTCCTGAGGCCTCATGAGATTTTTAATAGACAGGATCACTTCAGAACAGACACCTAACAGCCTACCTATTCCAATAGAAATGGAAAATAGACATAAAAACCCAGACAAGCAAGTAGTACTTAAGCATTTTTTCCTTCTTTTATATGGCAAATTCAAAGCAGGAAGAGAGAAAAATTAATTATTGTTTTGGTTCTGATGGTTTCTAAAGCTTCCTCTAATTCTTTTCCCTAATCCTCTTTCTTTCAGCCACTCAGTGGTTTCACAGTGTCAGGTGTGACTGGGAGAATTTGGTGCTATTCAAATATGTGTTTTGGCCACTCGATATCCAAGACACGGGAGCATCTCGCTGTGCCAACATTTTGTGCCTTGTTTAACTCAGCTTTTCCTGGAGTCCTCCCTGTGAGCTGTAGCTGGATGTGGAGCGCCAAGTTAGAACCACAGAATCATAGGATCGTGCAGGTTGGAAGGGATCTTTAAGGTCATCTAGTCTAACCATCAGCCTAACTGTGCTGAAAACTATCACTAACCCATGTCTCCAAGTGCTATGTCAACCTGGCCTTTAAATCCCTCCAGGGATGGTGCCTCAACCACTTCTCTAGGCAGTTTCTCCAAGGCTTGATAACTTCTCCAAGGCTTGATAACCTTCTCCATGTAAAAATTGTTCCTGATCTCCAATCTGAACCTCCCCTAGCACAACCTGAAGCTGTTTCCTCTTGTCCTATCGCCTGTGACTTGGGAGAAGAGACTGACCTCCCCTGGCTGTACCCTCCTTTCAGGGAGTTGTAGAGATCAAGAAAATCTCTCCTCAGCCTTCTCTTCTCCAGGCTGAACACCCTAGCTCCTTCAGCATTCCCACCCAGGAGTGCGACATCCCAACTGTGGGACTGATCAGGAAAACCTCAGCTGTCTGTACCTGCAGGTCTCTTGTACCTACTCTAAAGGGTAGTAAAAACACAGCTGAGGCTGACCCAAAATAGGGTATCAGTGATAGAATCATAGAATCTTAGAATGGTTTGGGTGGGAAGGGACCTTAGAAATCACCCAGTTCCACCCCCTGCCCTGGGCAGAGACACCTCCCACCAGCCCAGGTTGCTCCAAGCCACATCCAACCTGGCCTTGAAACCCTCCAGCGATGCCTTTTGGTGACACATTGTCGCAGGTGGAGTGATTGACTTCACTCCTAAGAGAGAAGTAATGGAATATTTATTAAGGCGGAACAGAGATTTAACAAAATTAGTAGTAAATGCAACAGTGTTTTATGAGATTTGATGCCAAGGGACACTTGTGTATTTACTGCCTAGAGGACAGGGTCAGACAAGCTGTCAGGGAGACCCTCCCGTTGAGTCAGAAGGTTCAGAAAGCCCCCCTGGTCTAAACTCCTTCCCAGAGAGGAGTCTGGGTGCGGCTGGATCCAACCCTAGTCCCAGACTTGGTCAACGGTTCATGTCTAAAGGATTATATATGTGCCATCAATCCTTTCTATGACTTAGCTAAGATTTTAAAGATTAGCAAGCTATTAGTCACTTCCCGAGAATCAGTTGCGGCAAGGAATCTCTCAGCCTGGAGGAGCAGAACCTTAAGTGAGTGTCCTCACCAAAGGGGAGATCCTGGTGTGCAGCTCAAAGGGCTCTTGGGCTGTCCACTCTTTACACAGTAAGATAACTGACCTAGAGTCATCTTCTCGGGGGAACAAAGTCTCTAGGTCCCCACTCCAGACAGTGTTTTGGCTGTTACCAGCCAGCCCCCAAAGTCCAGGTGGAACTTACCCCAACCCATGTTGCCATGGCCAAGGCCTGAGCAGGAGCTGGGGGGACAAGGAGGAGGAAACCCAGGGAGAGCACTTCTCCTTTCTCCTCCATGCAGCATCCATTAAAGCAGTTTTTAGCTTTGTTTTAAGCTTTTCCTTTTCATTTTCTGTCTTTGCTGCAGTGCTGCCTGTGCTTAACGTGCAGGAAGACTCCAGGCTGAAGAGGGGCTGAAACCAGCAGCATTCCTCACCCAGCTCTCCAGGCTGCTGGCCATCAGGGGGGTTCAATGAACACCTCCTTTTCCTGGGGAAGAATGGAGCTTTCCCAGTCCTGCAGTGAGACTGGGACCAGTTGACTTGTTTACCTTTGAGTTTTTACACGATGGTGAGTTTCAGACCCACGAGTTTCACTCTCACTTCAGTTTTCTAGCTGACCAACTCAAAAGATTATTAAGAAAACACTGACCTCACATCACCTGTGACATCTTAAAACACTCTCAGTTGGGAAGTTATTGTCCCATGTAGGTGGCTCTCCTGTCCTGCTGGCACCTCTTTAATAACACACTTTGTTCTGCTCTGTTACCAGTTGGGGAGGGAAGAGATTCTCCATACAACATGCCAACCACAAGAAGGAACCATAGGTCTTGGCACATCGCTGGGGTTATTCATTTCTTGACAAACAGCTCCTCGGGTCTTCATTCCATTCAGGAAGAGACATGGACATGTTTAACCAGCACCAGCGACAGCTTTTGCTTTCCTCCAGCTCGGAATGAGCATGGAGCCCTTTTCTGCTGCGGCATCAGAAGATGTGATACTGATAATTATTTTTCCATTTTTTGGAACATCTCAACCTCAGCTCCAGCCCTTCCTTTCCATAGAATTTCACAAGTGCTCTGCTCTGAGGTAAGTATTTTTGGAAATGCTTTTATTTACTTACAACTATTTTGTGTTTAAATTGTAACTTTAAGGGAAATTCCCGTTATCCTGGTTCCTGGCTGGGCAGAATAGCCTTGTTAATGTAAAGAACCATTTGGTGAGTGAAAGATTCAGAGCAAGTTTGATACGAGGGTTGGAACTCAATGATCTTTAAGGTCCCTTCCAACCTAAACCATTCCATGATTCTATGATATTGGCATAAGGATAGGATTAAGCAATATAAATAAATATTTTCAAGAATGCCTGTTTGGAGTCAGCAGCAGCGAGGGCAGAGGCTGGGGATGCAGAGCTGTGGCTGGTGGCAACCAGGATGGCATAACCCCACCTAGAGGGGATTTGCTACTTGCCAAACACTTCCAAAAGCCAATATGTAAAATCAATTTAGAAACAGACTTGACAAAACAAGTTTCATTTCAGGTATGTGCAGCAGCCTGTTTAGGTATGTTGCTAACAACATCCATTTGTGTTTTAACACACAACCTCTGCCTGTTCTGCTCCTGAATTTTTGTTTTTGTTGGGTATGGAAGGACTTGCCTGAGAGTTGCCTTCTCCTTCCTCGTGCACTGGCCTTTACAGGCTGGATGCTGCTCTACTCTGCTCTGGAGAGACCGTACCTGGAGCACCATGTCCAGCTCTGGAGTCCTCAACAGAGAAAGGACATGGAACTGTTGGAACGGGGCCAGAGGAGGCCACGTTGATGATCAGAGGGCTAGAGCACCTCTGCTGTGAACACAGGCTGAGAGAGTGGAGATTGAGATGAGATGTGGGGAAGAACTTCTTTGGTGTGAGGGTGGTGAGACCCTGGCCCAGGTTTCCCAGAGAAGCTGTGGCTGCCCCATCCCTGGAGGGGTTCAAGGCCAGGCTGGATGGGGCTTGGAGCAACCTGGTGTGGTGGGAGGTGTCCCTGCCCAGGGCAGGGGGCTTGGAATGAGATGATCTTGAAGGTTCCTTCCAACCCAAACCATTCTACGATTCTATGAATAAGTCACTGTACTTGCAACTCCTGTTTTTCAGCAGTTAATTGTATTCTAGAAGAACGGATCAATATTCTTCTGCTCAACAGTTATAGTTCATTTTATTTCTGTCCAAACAATAGAAGCTCAGGTGGCATATTTTTTGGGGGAAAGGCTGGGTCTATACCTTTGACAGAATTTTTCATTCTCTGGCTTTTCTTTGTGCAGTTTCCCATACAAACCTCACCTGTGTAAAGCGGGATGAAGCTCACACACAAACATCCCAGCATATATTCAAAAAGTGAAGCAAATGCTTAATTTAAGGCTGACACATGATTTGCCAAACAAACCTATGACTAAGGCAACCCCGAGTTTGTTCAGTGGGACCCAAATTTGCTCTGGTGTGATTCATCAATGAGTAAGAGCAATGCGAGTTTTCATCTAACTGCTGATTTGAATAATGACCTGGATTTTTTTGGAAGAGCAGGGAGCTAAGCAAGAAAAGGAAGAAAAAAAAATAAAATATATATATATATAAAAATCTGTAAAAAATTCTGTTGGCTGATATCACTGCCTATTTTCAGGCCTATGAGTCAGTGAGCCATCACATGGATTTGCACAGAAATATCAAAGCAAATCCCACTTCAAACCCACACCACTTCCCAATATATCCCCTCCCTCCTCGATTCCAACAAACCCAGCGAGCGTACATTTGTCTGAAATAAAAGCAGACAAAACCAGAGCTCCAGCAACAATTAGCGTCCTTAAAACAGAGACCCTTATTTGCTGTGAAACTTCTGCCTGCTCCAATTTATGGCTGAAATCCACAGGCAACAAGTGATATTTGCTGAGCTTGATAAGTGGAGCCTTTACGGCGTGTGCAGAGATCAAGGGAGGCAAAGAGGTTTGCAAAATCGCCCCCCAAAAAACCCCAAACTGTTTCTAAAATGACAGAGCTGGCAGCTTGTGCAAATATTCTGTAATAATAATGATTGAAAGAGCTACAGCTGTCAGGCAGAGCCTGAAACCCGACATGTTTCCTCAATATTATACCCTTATTGGGATATAGAATCATAGAATCATAGAATGGTCAGAGTTGGAAGGGACCTTAAAGATCATCAAGTTCCAACCCCCCTGCCATGGGCAGGGACACCTCTCCCTAGAGCAGGTTGCTCCAAGCCCCATCCAACCTGGCCTTAAACACTTCCAGGGATGGAGCATCAACAACTTCCCTGGACAACCTGTTCCAGTGCCTCACCACCCTCACAGCAAAGAACTTCTTCCTAAGATCTCATCTCAATCTCCCCTCTTCCAATTTAATACCATTCCCCCTCGTCCTGTCACTAGACTTCCTGACCAAGAGTCCCTCCCCAGCTCTCCTGGAGCTCCCTTCAGATCCTGGAAGGCTGCTCTCAGGTCTCCCCGGAGCCTTCTCTTCTCCAGGCTGAACAGCCCCAGCTCTCTCAGCCTGTCCTCACAGCAGAGCTGCTCCATCCCTCTGATCATCTTGGTGGCCCTGCGCTGGACCTGTTCCAACAGTTCCATGTCCTTTCTCTGTTGAGGACTCCAGAACTGGACACAGAACTCCAGGAGGGGTCTCACAAGCGCAGAGCAGAGGGGGAGAATCATCTTCTTCTTCTGAAAACTAATTAATAGAAACGCAACATTCGTGTCCTTTGGAATTTGGCTCAGTTTAAGCCTCTTGCTAACAAAGCACAAGAAATTATTAAAAAACATGCAGAGATGCTTTGAGGTTTGTTAGAAATGGGCTGTGCCCATTGTATATTTGGGTGTTGCTCAATACGAAACGAGCTTTTCAGAAGTGGAAGCCTTTTGGCCCCAGCTCTGGAAGACTAATACGTATTTTTAATCACACACCACTGGTTCACAGCTCTTGACCTTAAATGCAGAGAAGTGTTTGTACAAGGCTGAGGTCCAGCAATGGGAACATTCCCACCTCTAAGTGGGACACCATCTCTGGGTGGGATCTGCTGAACAAAGCCACTGAGCTCCTTCACTGGGCACCTCCTGCCTTTGGGTACATTTAGACTAGATATAAGGAGAATTTTTTATGCTGAGGGTGGTGAGACATTGGCGCAGGTTGTCCAGAGAGGTGGTAGATGACCCATCCCTGGAGGGGTTCAAGACCAGGTTGGATGGGGCTTGGAGCAAGGTGGTGTGGTGGGAGTTGTCCCTCCCCAGGGCAGGGGGTGGCACTGGATGATCTTTAAGCTCCCTTCCAACCCAAACCCTTCTGTGACTCTATCATTAGGAGGGTGAACGTGCGGGAACAGCAGAGAGCTCTCAGTGTAGGGGACAGACGTTGATAACATCTTGTTGTACAGATTCCGTAATTAATTTTAATTTACTTAATTAAGTATTTAGGCTTTGGGGAAGGAAGATGAAAAAGTTGCTTCATAAACTGACAATGGCCAATTGTTCCTGGCTTCTTATCCTGGAGGCAGGAGGGATAATGAGAGCTATAGAAATACTTGGAGAGATTGATTCTATTGAGGAGACAGGAGTCCCCGGGCACGGGCTCCTCAGGCATCGGCAGGGGAATGGATCCTCCTCCCTCTGCTGGGGTTCAGCACCACTCCCCATAGAATCCTAGAATGGTCAGAGTTGGAAGGGACCTTAAAGATCATCAAGTTCCAACCCCCCTGCCATGGGCAGGGACACCTCTCCCTAGAGCAGGTTGCTCCAAGCCCCATCCAGCCTGGCCTTAAACACTTCCAGGGATGGGGCATCAACAACTTCCCTGGGCAACCTGTTCCAGTGCCTCACCACCCTCACACCAAAGAACTTCTTCCTAAGATCTCATCTAAATCTCCCCTCTTCCAATTTAAAACCATTCCCCCTCGTCCTGTCACTAGACTTCCTGACCAAGAGTCCCTCCCCAGCTCTCCTGGAGCTCCCTTCAGATCCTGGAAGGCTGCTCCAAGGTCTCCCCGGAGCCTTCTCTTCTCCAGGCTGAACAGCCCCAGCTCTCTCAGCCTGTCCTCACAGCAGAGCTGCTCCATCCCTCTGAGCATCTTGGTGGCCCTGCGCTGGACCTGTTCCAACAGTTCCATGTCCTTTCTCTGTTGAGGACTCCAGAGCTGGACACAGGACTCCAGGTGGGGTCTCAGGAGCACAGAGCAGAGGGGGAGAATCCCCTCCCTGGCCCTGCTGCTCACGCTGCTTTTGCTGCAGCCCAGGCTGGGGTTGGTTTCTGGGCTGCCAGCGCGCACTGCCGGCTCATGGGGAGCTTCTCATCCAGGAGCACTCCCAAGTCCTTCTCCTCAGGGCTGCTCTCCAGCCATTCTCTGCCCAACCTGTATTTGTGCCTGGGAGACACCTTTAATTTCTCATCTTTCTTGGTGAGAAATTAAAACTGGCTTTCTCCAGATGCTGCTACTGCAGGGACAAACGTGATGATATTGAAACGAAAGACAGACAGAAGAGAGTGGACAAACTGGGCTGAAGTGCCCATGTCTTATGTGGGCAAGAGGGATGCAATGCGAGAAGAAAAATTTGGAGATATCAGTAATTTCTGATTTGAAGGGTGTGGGGATCAAAATGATTTCCATCCATACTGCACTCTCCCCACACACGTGGAAGAATTCTTCCTACAGTGACTGGGAAATCCAGAGTGAGATCACTTACATCAGGAGGTGATGCTCTGGAAACAGCAACCAGTTGAATTTAGTGTTTAAGGCCAGGTTGGATGGGGCTTGGAGCAACCTGCTCTAGGGAGAGGTGTCCCTGCCCATGGCAGGGGGGTTGGAACTTGATGATCTTGAAGGTCCCTCCCAACTCTGACCATTCTATGATTCTATCTGACTTCTGAGGTCCAATATTCAGAAAAAAAATCCCGAAAATTCCTCCCCAAAAGCAATTTTTCACTTGCAGACTTACAGCTTGGGTAGCTAATGAAGCAGTTACGGCGTTAACCTCTGCCAGAAAAATCATCCCTTTGTCAAACATTCAACCAGCAGAACTACAGAAGTTGGGGAAATGATGTTATTAAAATTCTAATGTGGAAATTCCCCATACTTTTCCCCGGCACCCATAAAAAGGAAAACGATATAAAAGCAAGCCAACAGATGCAGTGTCATATGGACTTGCTTAATGGCAACGCTTAGCCTTTCAAAAAAAAAAGATTTACATCTACATTTGCTACTAAAGCTTGACATTTGCATTGAATAATTCATAATTTGTTGCTTGCTGTGCTTTGCTGCCGTCCTTATATTCCCAAGCAATATCAGCTCTGCTGTTGGCGAAGCAGATCCATTCTAACAAATCATAGAATCATAGAATGGAATCATAGAATGGTCAGAGTTGGTAGGGACCTTAAAGATCATCAAGTTCCAACCCCCTGCCATGGGCAGGGACACCTCTCCCTAGAGCAGGTTCCTCCAAGCCCCATCCAGCCTGGCCTTAAACACTTCCAGGGATGGGGCATCAACAACTTCCCTGGGCAACCTGTTCCAGTGCCTCACCACCCTCACAGCAAAGAACTTCTTCCTAAGATCTCATCTGAATCTCCCCTCTTCCAATTTAAAACCATTCCCCCTCGTCCTGTCACTAGACTTCCTGACCAAGAGTCCCTCCCCAGCTCTCCTGGAGCTCCCTTCAGATCCTGGAAGGCTGCTCTCAGGCAGCATAATACGTAAATAATACGCAGATAATTTTGTCTTTACTCTGTAAAACGTGAATATATATTTAGCTAAACCCATCTTCAGACTTCCTCGGCACAAACCCTTCACCCATAATAGAAATCCTCTGTGGGGATTGAATTCACAGCCATCCCTGGGTCTCAGCCTAATTCTCCCACAACTATCCCAAGCATTTTAACAAGGATCACATGCAGTTTGGACGCCTGTTTTTCCACGCCTCCATGTGTCTCGTTTTTAAGACAAACTCATTCCACCCAACTCTTTGTGGGGATGGAAATGAGGTGGCTGCTGGGGCTCATCCACCACCCTCTGAAGACCTTCTCCTTTTACAACCTCTCCCACTGCTCTTGGAGAGAAGATATGTCTGGAAATGCACCTGGATTCAACATCTGCATGGGAACTTATCAAGGTGGGTGCTAAAGCAGGACTTAATCAGCCACTTCTACAAAAGTCATTGCCCTGTTGCAGGTTTTAGGGTTGCAAATACCATGCTTGTACTTTCATAGCCCTCCTAAAATTTGCACTTATTTTAAAAATGTATTTATTTTATTTATTTGTTAATTTTTTTTTTCAATTCTACCATATTCTTGTCTATTTTAACTGTTCTGTCATAGCCAGGTTACTAATTACAAAGGTTTAGGTAGCACCGGGTTTTTTCCTGGTGTTTCTCTGCCTCCTCCCTGTCAGTCACCTGCCTTTGTCATAGAATCGGAGAATTGTTGAGATTGGGAGGGACATTTTAGTCCAACCATCAACCTAACTCTGATACAAACCATCACTAACCCATGTCTCTCAGCACTATGTCAACCTTNTTGGGGTCTCACCAGTGCCTGGTAGGGGGGTACAATCACCTCCCAAGTTCTGTTCACCACCCTGTTCCTCATGCAGGCCAGGATGGTGGTGGCCTTCTTGGCCACCTGGGCACAGGAAAGGGAGGGGAGGGGAAAATTTCCCTTATTTTTCAGGGGTAAACCTTCACTTTTTTCCTTGGAAGCAGAGAGCAGCTCTCATGAGAACAGATAACAGCAAACCCTATAAACTTTTTGTGATTTTTATGACTTTTTCCTCTTCCTAGAGAAGAATCAGCGAGAAGGGCAACGACTTATTTTCCTGGAACAGAAAACAAGCGGCATTTCTACCAGGAATTAAGAATTGCTTCTCTTTCAAAAAGGCCTTACAATGACTGATTTGATGAGGTGGCAACTTCTCAAGTAGGAATAAACCCCAGTTTTTCTAAAAACCTGCTTCTTGACTGGGACAGATGTGCACATGCCAGTCAGAAATGGGCCAAGTAGAAGCTGTATGTATTTTTTGACCCCAAAGCATTTATCATCCTGTAGTTTTACGCTACTTTTATCTTCTTTCTTTGAGTTCCAAACTTAATTTTGCTACCTTGGCATTTCCTCCAGGCAAGAATACTTATTTTGCCTTATCTGTACAGTCTCTGGCCATCACTTTTGTAAAATAACAATTAACAGGCATGAATGTCACTACTCGGGGGAAATCGTGACCTCCCGCAGGAGGACTTACCTCCAGATGTTCTGCACCACTGGGATCTGGACGTGGATGGAAGTTGTTCTCCCATCCTGTATCATAACTGGGTTTGCATCATACAAAGCTGGGCTCAAACTGTGGCTCAAACCCAGCTCCTCACTCCCAGCTCTCCGTTTCTTCCCATCATTTCACGCCACCGGCAGATGCTGGGTGAGGATGGCACTTTCCTTTGGCTTGTGCTTCCATGGGATTCCTACATGGGAACATGTGGGGATGCTCCCACTCCTTCTCCTCCCCTCCGTTTCCTCCAGGGCAAGGCATCAGGACCCTTGAACCCTTCCCCTTTCCAGGAAGAACTACGTTATCCGTACATTAAATCCCAACCTATGTTTTCTGTTTGGATGGCACTCAGTTATGGACAAATAGCATTCCTGCAGCTGGCAAAGATGCCATCTCCCCGGAACACACTTTCGTGGGAAATATTCCATATCAAATCTCAGATCTTTTTTGTTATATTTTTAAAGCAGCACCAAAAATTGCTTTGAAGTCTTTGCTTAACGATAAAACCCGGCAGAGAGAAACGAGCTCTGGAGACCTGTTCCCATCCCAGTTTAATTCACAGCTTGTAGCACTGGGAGATGAGAGGAGGCTTTTTGGGAGACCAAAAGCCTATTTATTAAAGCAAAACTGCTGTAACCTCTGCATTTCAGCAACATTGTGTGAAATCCATGTGCCCTCAGACATTTACCCTCCAGGTCTTGAAGACAACCAGGTCCAGCGAGGCCAGCAGCGGTGGGCTGTGGGCTACCAAGGCTCTGGAGGTCCCCAAGAATCCTAGAATGGTCAGAGTTGGAAGGGACCTTAAAGATCATCAAGTTCCAACCCCCCTGCCCTGGGCAGGGACACCTCTCCCTAGAGCAGGTTGCTCCAAGCCCCATCCAGCCTGGCCTTAAACACTTCCAGGGATGGGGCATCAACAACTTCCCTGGGCAGCCTGTTCCAGTGCCTCACCACCCTCACACCAAAGAATTTCTTCCTAAGATCTCATCTAAATCTCCCCTCTTCCAATTTAAAACCATTCCCCCTCGTCCTGTCACTAGACTTCCTGACCAAGAGTCCCTCCCCAGCTCTCCTGGAGCTCCCTTCAGATCCTGGAAGGCTGCTCCAAGGTCTCCCCGGAGCCTTCTCTTCAGGCTGAACAGCCCCAGCTCTCTCAGCCTGTCCTCACAGCAGAGCTGCTCCAGCCCTCTGAGCATCTTGGTGGCCCTGCGCTGGACCTGTTCCAACAGTTCCATGTCCTTTCTATGTTGAGGACTCCAGAGCTGGACACAGGACTCCAGGTGGGGTCTCACAAGCGCAGAGTAGAGAAGCCCCCACTGAGGGTAGAAAAATTCCACAGAAG
Organism: Thinocorus orbignyianus; assembly: GCA_013400375.1. Taxonomy (NCBI): domain Eukaryota; kingdom Metazoa; phylum Chordata; class Aves; order Ciconiiformes; family Thinocoridae; genus Thinocorus; species Thinocorus orbignyianus. The sequence continues at coordinate 265,716 of VXBW01007585.1, forward strand.
GTTTTTTGGGTTTTTTTTTCTTGGAAGCCTTGAAAGGTTTTTTCTGGAGCGGATCCTACACCTGTTTGAACTGTGTTTGCAGGGAGTTTGGAACTAAAGGATTTGTTGATGCATTTGGGATGTTCGTGAATCAGTACCGGGCTTAAAGCACTGGAGAAATGGCATATTTTGGGAGTGGGGAAACCTGAAATGTCAACGTTGACTTGCACAGTAACTAAAAGAGCAGAGAGAGGGAGAGGAGGAAGGGCTGTTGTTAATGGAATGAATCCTTTTATGACTTTGAGAAGATCCTGGATTGTGTCAGCAAAACCTTCCCCGGCCATCGCCTTCCTCCACTTACCCGCCACGCGGTGCTGTTCCCTTCCCAGAGGAGACAGCAGGACTGGGGGCAGGGAATGGGATTTGTTGTCTGAACTGTGAATTCTTTCAGCCTTTTTTTTTGTTTTCTGTGCTTAAATCAAGCTGGGAGGTTGTTGGTCACTATTTAATTTAAGAGTGGAGCTGCCCTCTGGGCCCCATCTCAGAGACATGGAAGATGTAAGTCCCTGCCCCGAAGAGAACATCACAGGAACTTCTTTTTTCTGCTGATTTAATCATAATATCAACAACTTTATCAAAAAATTACAAAACTGATATTAAAAAAATCTCTAGTTCTTCGTAAGACTAGAATGGGTTTGTGGTTTTTTTGTGGTTTTTTTTTTTTCCTTTTTCTTTTTTTTTAAAAATAGAAAAGCACTTTTCTGCTACGGCTCTTCTGGAATTCTCACATCACAACCCTACGTAGCAAAATACAAACTGTAGCTAAGAAAGGCAGCAGTCCTAAGGTCATTCAGTCCACCACGAGCCCTCTAACATCTCTAGACCATCCAACTCAGGGACCCTGAAAAGATACCACATCGCTCGGAAACCTTCTGTGAAGCTGATTGAGGTAATACCTTGACATAGAATCATAGAATCACAGAATGGTCAGAGTTGGAAGGGACCTTAAAGATCATCCAGTTCCAACCCCCCTGCCCTGGGCAGGGACACCTCTCCCTACAGCAGGTTGCTCCAAGCCCCATCCAGCCTGGCCTTGAACCCCTCCAGGGATGGGGCATCAACTACTTCCCTGGGCAACCTGTTCCAGTGCCTCACCACCCTCACACCAAAGAACTTCTTCCTAAGATCTCATCTAAATCTCCCCTCTTCCAATTTAAAACCATTACCCCCCGTCCTGTCACTAGACTTCCTGACCAAGAGTCCCTCTCCAGCTTCTCCTGGAGCTCCCTTCAGATNGCCCCAGCTCTCTCAGCCTGTCCTCACAGCAGAGCTGCTCCATCCCTCTGAGCATCTTGGTGGCCCTGCGCTGGACCTGTTCCAACAGTTCCATGTCCTTATTCTGGCAGAAGTGAAAATAGGAAGAAAATCCATTGAAATGAATGAAAATATCATTATTATTAATATGTTTTTTTATGGTGTTCACAAAACGCACCATAATAGAAAGAGGAATATTTCCTTTAATTGGAAGTCACCTGAATGACTCAACCACATTTGTCACCCACTTTAAGCCAAAAAAAACCATAAAAAAAACAAACAAAAAAAAAGAAAGCAGCATAAATAAATAAATAAACAAACAAGACTAATGTCACACTTTACAGCCTCAAAAGAATCACGGCACTCCCTAAATCCACCCGGACACTGACTGACTTTACTCCCCCAACTTCAGCTGGGTGTGATTGGGGCCACCTTAACGACAACTACAGAGGTGTCCTGCTTCCCTCAGTGGAGTTTGGGTTGGTTTTGGGGGGGGTTTATTTATTTTATTTTAATTTTTTGGTGTTTTTCTTTTTTCTTCACCTTTTAAATATAGGAATTCTCTCTTAAATTAGAAAGTCAGTAGGCAAAAAGTAATTTTTTTGGTAACATTTTCATTTTTAAGTCTTCTATTAGAAAAAATAGAGATTTATTAAACAAAACAATAATAAGGTAGGTGGAAAGAAGGGTTGGGCCTCCATCAAAACTAAAAAAAAAAGGCTAATTATGCTTTAATGCAAAGAGAAAGAAATGGCTCTACGGGCAAAATTCGAGTAGGAGTGACCAGGTTTTTAATCGTAAAGTAGGAGGAGCATTTTTTGAAAGTGTTCCCACACTGCATGACCTGAAATGCTGATAATATTTACAGGAACTGCTTACAGGAAACCAGGAGAAGTCTAAAAGAAGTAAAAAATAAAGAAAAAAGGAAAAAAAAGAAAGAAAACTCGGTCTGGACCCCAACAAAACTGCTCCAAGCAGCCACAGCAACACCGGGAGCGACCAAGGAAGTCGAGTGCATGGTGAGAGGGGTGGGAAGTTCACAGTGAGGAGGAAGGACAAACCCAGGGGGTCAAAATGCCCAGAGAAGGGTTAGGATCTACAAACTGGGGTTCTAGGACAGAAAACAGAATGGGGAGGTGGGAGAAGGGGTGGTAGGAAGAAACAAAGTGGGGACGGGCACCCGTGGGTGGTGGGAATTGGGGAATGGACAACATCGGCTCTTCAAAACCAACACGGCAACTCAAAACAGGGGGGAAACACCACCCCCACCCCCCCAAAAAATACAAACCCCAAAAAACCAACCCTTCAGCTAAAAGCTACATCACTCCCTGTCCCAACCCACCCCCTACAGCACACACACCCCACCCCAAATAATAGGTAAAAATTAAAATATTAAAATCAACTCTGTAACTTCACGTGAGTCTGGCGTGGAGGATGGTGGCGTTACAGAATAGAAATGAACCTACCCCGGGGAAGGCAGGAAAAAAGGAAAAGGGAAAAGGGAA
>VXBW01007586.1:10873-59182 GCA_013400375.1 Thinocorus orbignyianus
ATATGGATCATTAGTTCTTTATACACATGCATGTTCTGACAAATGTACCCAATGAATAATGCACCTAATGTGTTTTGGCTCAAATGCATCACGCCATAAACAGAAACTGCCGCAAAACAAAAAATAATAAATAATAACAACAACAATTAATACNAAAAGGAACTTGATGGTATCGATTATGCAAAATAATCACCACATTACAAATGTTAATGTACTATGTTAATGTACTACAAAGAGCCGGCGTTTAAGGTCCGACTTTGGTCAGAAGAAGCAGCCTCGCCAAACGCTTCGGGGACCGGGACGCCAAGAGCAATGCAGCCGGCGTTAACGGCAGCGATATCGCCAGCGATGATAACGACGCCTCCGGCTACGGCCGCTCGCCCGGTGCCCGGTGTCTGTCGGGGCACCCACAGGAGGGCTCGCCGGGGAGGAGTCCAGTCTGAACGGCCGCGGTCCAGGGGTTTGCCATGGGTGGACGATTCGGCGGCGGGAGGGCGGGGAGCTGAGCCTCCGCCGCACCGGGGGGCCGGGAGAGCGGCGGAAGGGCAGCGGCCGGGCATGCGGGCGTGAAGAGCAAAACCGACTTCTGTACAGAACAGCCCAGCACCCCTATATCAACCAGAGGAGACGGCTGAACAGATTGTTTTCGTTTAGATTCTTATATGTTGCCTTTGAAATTCTTTGCCCAGACAATGTATTTATTTATTTTTTTATTTTTAATAATTTCCTGCAGTGCCCTTGTGATCCAGGAATTCAACTGAGCACCTACTTCATTTTACACACGAGCACGTGTTTCCCGGCCCCCAGTGGAACGTAAAGTTCGGTCCAAAATGAGACACTGCTGCTACAACGGGCATCTCCCGCCCCTGGGTGTGAGAGCAGCGACCGGCCTCACCGCTGCCTCTGGGAACGGTAACGCCGGGCACAGAGCCCGCCGAGGGGCGATATCCTGCACACTGTTATCTTTTGCACGTGGAAGAACGGAAAATAAAACCCCGAAGAGGCATACTGCTTAGACAGTATAACAAGCTGGTGAGAACACATCTTCAGAGCAGTTTTTCATCCTCCTCACACGATTTCTCACATGTAGGCTGCCCTTTATCTTCAAAGCTACATCTTCTGTCCCCTTTAAAAACGTGGGCAGCACATCCACTAGCAATGTATGCAGTAGGTGTATTTAAGTAAATGGATTCGACCTTTTGCCCATTTTAACAGATGCTGCTCCTGACCACCCCAAAAAGCTTGTTTAAAGTTAACAACATTGAGCATTGGAGGTCACAAGGCCAATTCAAGGTCATTTTAATTCTGGCTAAAGGTTAATTAGATCACTGCATTAAAGCAAGAATAGACTATACTCAACTTTACTTTAATGAGGATGGACAGGTTTTTTTATATACCTCTTAACTGCTCCCTTTATAAGGATATAAGGTATATATCAGGGAAGAAATCTTGCCATCAGTTCCACAAATCGAGTTACAGGAGCTCTTCTGGCTTTACACCAGTAAGGCATAAATGCAGAGCTTGGTCCATTTTAATTCTTTTTTTGGTTTGTGGGGTGGAGCATCTTGGTCTCCCATTACTCCCATCCCTCCAGAGAGTCTGGGGTTGCTCTGCTCTGCCTTGAGCAACACTGGCCTCAAAGTCCAAATGTGCACAGCAGAGACATGATTATCAGAGCCACCAGAAGTCATGGATGTCTGGGAATGATATTCAGATGCCAAGTCACAGAGCCAACAAAACTTACTTGGAAAACATCACTATATTATACTTCAGAGTGCTGAACCAAATGGGAAAGTAGTTTCCGATCTGGCAAGTATTACTGAGCCTTCATAATATGCTCTGCACTGGAGAAAATCCAGATTTTTTTTGATTAGTTTATTTACAAAAAAATCTGGTTAGAAGAGACCATGGAAACGAGAGACCCTGGCTCAAGCCTGTTTAACCGTTTTGAGGAAAAGCAAAGACTCCACCTGTGTCTCTGCTCCCAAGCAAAGACCCTGGTGCTGGGCTGCAGGTTGCTCTGGTGTGGACTTCTCTCTGGATGGAGCTGTTCAGCTTTGAGTCAGTAACTATATCAGAGCTGAGCAGAGAGACCAGACGTCCCTTCTTTTTAGGTAAATGCCCTCCCTGCTAGGCCTCTAACTAAATACGGCTCTTATCCCTCATCTCTTCCCGAATTGCATGTGTAACTCCAATTTCCTTTAGAGAAACTTTCTAGGGGAGAACTCAATCCAAATTATGGTTTCTAGGGGATAGATGGTTTGGCAGAGATATTTTCCCAGCAAAACCCTTTTTGTTTTTAAGGAAAATGCCTAATCAGTTCATCATCTGAATTTAAAATCGTGTCATAACATCAGGCTAGAAATAAGGGTTCGTATTGATTGTATTAGACTACGGGTATTGGATGAATCATTGACAGGCAGGGATAATGGGCTGATTTACATTCCTTATACTACCAGTCCCCCAGAGCAATTGTCCAGGGCTCTAAATCTCACATACTGACTTGCCAGAGGAGTGTGACTGGAGTCCCTGGGACAGGGAAGCCATCCCAGGGCTGAGAGATACAGAGACACAGCAAGGTGTCAGCATGGCAGGGAAGCAACTGAAGGGAAAGTAGTGAAGAAGAGGGAGCTGGAGAGCTTATGTGCCAGGCAGAACAACAGAAAATGTGAATTCCTGGTTCACAGCACACAGTCACTAATGTTATTTTCACCTTAAGTGCAGGGAGCATGGATGACACAATAATACATAGTGAGGTGTCCACAAAAGGAACAGCCTGAAAAAACAACCACTTCTTCACATATTTCTGGGTACCAAAGCCATCTGCAGAAATCAGGATTGGGTTGTTGGCTATTTATGATCAACAAAAAGGTTACATTTATTGGATAATTTATATATACTGAATAATTCAAGCAGTTTTCTATGGAAGTTTGCTTGGGCTGTAGTGAGGCTGTGAGTGAGGCTGCATTACCACACATTTTTCAGAGAGCCTTCACTTCCTAAATTTGGTTGCTGTGTAACTGAAGTTTCAACACAATCACCAAGTGCAAAGCTATTTATCTCTCTTCTTTTTTATTTGTCTAGATATAATAATTTCAGACACTCAGTGCACAAAACACCAACAGGAGAGAAAATTGCTCTTGCAGTATTTTTGGGTTTTTCCCTCTATTTTTAAATGTATTACTTTATTAAAAGAGTATTGTTCTTGATACAGGCTGCTGGCCTCCTGCTACCACTGCGTGCTACATCACTATTTCCTTGCACTCTCCTTCCACAATCACCCATTGGATCCCACTCTAGCACCGCCTGCACAGCCTGCAACTGTCTGTGTGCAGAACCTTTGCAGAGCAGGATTAGCTCCTGACTGAGCCAGACACCTTCTTCCCCAATACTTCCACCAGAACTAATTCAAGCAAGCACTTGCCTCGCTTCTTGCTGCCCCTATAGTGCGGGTGATTCAGACACAAGCCGCAGATCACTCTATCACTGAACTTTCCCTCCTCAGTCATCTTACCTTATCAAGAAGCTCACTTCAGTATTTCTTTTTAGTGATACGATATTCCCAGGCAAAGACCCTGTGGAAGAGGAGCTCTATTGACCATCTTCTTGCTCATGTCCTGAGGAGGTACTTAGAGAAGTCTACTTGGTCTGTCTTTCAGTTTTAAGCATTTTCTCCACAGTACAAAGTTTTCCAAAATCTCACTAACTCCACAATTTTTTAAAAAATTGATAAAATTAATACTTGTAACAGACAATTGTGAAATATATAAATGAACAAGCCAAGCAGTCGTGAACCTGATTCTCCACTAGGAGAAACTACTCTTATTCTGTCAGGGCACCTGCTGAGGACCTTGGTAAGTGCCTCCTCTCTAGGACTGGCCAACTCCTAACCAGATACTTGCATCATATCTTTCTAATTGTGGCAAAATTGTGTCTTCCATTGGGAAAAAAAAATTCTGAGGTCTTTTTCATATATATGTATATATCTGATATACATGTGTATGTAAAATAAACCTTTAAAGAGCTCGGCATATCCCTGTACACATCTTTATTTGAATAGTTGTTAATGGCTGACGTTCCCCAAGGAGGCCAGCAGAAAGAATGTCAGGGGCCCTGCTCATAACCCAGCCAAATACCTGACTATTTAAGGTACTCTGGAGCTGCATGAATCAGAAAGAAAACAGCTCCCCCTACCCATTTTATTAGAAGGCAATAAAATCTGGTGGTGTCTCATTAAATTTAATGAGCCTTCATAAAATAACCATTACACTGTGGAGGTAATGAAAAGAATAACTATGATGGTTAGTAAATAAACCAGCAAGGGTGATACTATTAGATGTCCCAGATACCTACCAGGTATCAAACAGGTAAATCACTCTTATAATGAATTATGCTACCTTACACTCCTTTGTACCCATTGATCTCTGCTTCTACATTGGTTTTTGAGGAATTTCTTTCCCCTCTTACCATATGACACCAGCATGTTTGATGCAATGCCATTTGTTTTTATAGAGCCAGGCTGCAAGTGTAAAACCCCAAACAAATCAGAGCATAGATAACCTTAAAAACCAAGATGCAAAATCTCTGTGAGTGCCCAAGGGTTCTCTGCCTCCTCATTCCTGAACTTTCTTTTAAACTAACCATCACTTCTGAAAATATCACTGCAGAAGTTTCCATGACAAAATCTTCATTTAGTATATATCAGTACCTCAGTTAGTATCTATCAGCATTCTGCACATTTTCGCATCACGGCGACAGCTGCCCGCACTAAGTTTTAAAAAGGTGGCCCAAAGTCCAAGTCTTTCTTACCTGGCTCATGTGTGCCCCATAAATGAAAGACTTAAGCTAATTATGGGATCAACTGCACTGAGAGTTTATGACTGCCCATAAAAAAGCAAGAGGAGGGGCTGAGTAGAGGCTAGCATAAAACTCTAGAAGATTACTGTGGGAAATGCAACTTTTGCATTTCCCATTTCACCCAAAATGGCACAAGGAAAGATTTCAGCAAAGTGCGACTATTCACGGGAGCAAATAAGGAAGATTTGATCTGTGGGCTTATTTCTACACCCTTCCTTCTAAGACTCCTCCTGCTCCTACTGAGGTCAACAGTAGCATTATTACTATAGACATCATGTGTGGGTGCAATGTGTCAGAGCTGTATTACAATATCTGCAGTGTTTATTTCTGCATTTAATTGTGAAACCCAAATACAATTACTACTTTTTTTTTTTTTTTTTTTTTTCCCAACATGGATGCAGGATCAAAAAGAGGCTGAGTAATAACAGGGCAGGAGTTGTACTCTTCCATGTAGACCATTTATTGAGAGATGACTATTTTCCTGAAATTCATAGCTTTCACCTCCTGGAAGGGCTTAAAACGTGTCTGTGTACTTCTCCCTTGGGACACACCATGTACAAAACTGGACTATGAGATTAGTAATTTTTGCTTATTGCTGTATTTTGTTTCCTGAAACTATCAGAGTGGCCAACTTCCCAGATGCCTCCCATTCCAGAGATCTTGTACTGCTCTACGCAAATCAGGGACAGTGAAAGTGTAACCTAAAAACTTCCCGAGAAAGCAATGTCCAAACCACTCCTCTGGCTCTTACTTCTCGCCCCTGCCTGTCTGCTTCTCTCCTGTCCTAGATGAAGGGGATACAAACCTTCTCTTGGTTGCTCTGTTGCTGCTCCCTTATCCAAGAGAAAGATGAGCAGAGCTAGACCGCCCTGTGATCCTGCTCTCTCTGCACCCCTGGGTGTGTGCTTCTCTCTCACTCGCTCTGGGATGGGACTGAACACGGGGGTACAGCACCATGCACCTCTGGGCACAGACTCCTCTGTGGGAGGAGACCTTTGTACCAATATAGTGACATGGAAAGTGGTCTTAACAGAGAGCCCTTTGGCTAACCTAAAGCTATTTCTTATCACTTCACAGTCATTATTGTTATTTTTTGGTACAGGTAGTGCAATTTTTGTTGAATTATAAATATTGCAGATCTATTTTTCCCTCCCTCCCCAGCAGTTCCCAAAGACATGTAAACCCATAGTGTGATTGCTCCCTAATCTAGTTGAGGTGATGAAATGGTGCCAAAACTCTCATTGCAATTTCATTAGCATATTCATGAGTCGCACTTTTGCAGTGTTGCAGAAACAACACAAATTGGTTTGTGAATTGTGAACTCCCCCTTCTTTGCCGCCGCCGTCATCTTTTTCTTCAGAATCACAAATTGCGGATTAGCAAGGCAAGTGTGCTTGGGTGACTTTGGGACCCGACCACTGAAGTTTGTTAACCTACCTCTCTGGTTTCCACTATAGTTTTTCCCCTTGCCTGGCATTTGTCTGCATGTGCTCCATTAGCAGCAGGGTGAGAAGCAGGGCAGCCACAGGGCCCTGCTATCCTGGCCAGCCTGCTTCACCAGTTCCATTGCCTCACCCACAACAAAAAGGATTAAATTCAATGGGCATGGGCAGTGCCAGTTTTTGGATGAAAGGCACTAAAGAACACAAGTTGTTCTGATCCAGTTTAAATGTGCCCTGCATAAGAGCATAGAGGGAATGGCAGAACCCTCCCACAGCAAGGTCTCCTTCCCCTGCCAGTAACACAAATCTCCAAAGCCACAGCCATCTTACAGGGAGAAATCTCCCTTCTTCTAGGTTGAAAGGCAGGCAGGTATTGCAAAGATGGAAAGGGACTCGTTGTCAGGAAGTGTAGTGACAGGACAAGAGGTAACGGTTTTAAATTGGAAGAGGGGAGATTTAGGTTAGATATTAGGAAGAAGTTCTTTCCTGTGAGGGTGGTGAGGCACTGGAACAGGTTGCCCAGAGAAGCTGTGGATGCCCCATCCCTGGAAGTATTCAAGGTCAGGCTGGATGCGGCTTTGAGCAACCTGCTCTAGTGTGAGGCGTCCCTGCACATGGCAGGGGGGTTGGAACTCCATGATCTTGAAGGTCCTTTCCAATGGGGGATGTGATCTGAAGTGAAAGTTACCCTGGAACAATAGGAAATATTATTCCACTTCACCGTAGGACTGTATAAAACAGCAGTGAAAAAGAACACATTGCAGAGCACACAGAGATGTTGCATCAGATGAGGATGATTATGGCAACCTGTATGCAATGTGACATTAATGACACAGGAGATCCTGACTGGAACAAGAGCTTGAGAATCATACGGGACCCTGGGTGTTGCACACCCCTCCGCCCTCAGTACTGCGCATCTGTGACAAGCTCATCCCAAGAACCTGGCACCAGCTGGGGCTACCAGTGCTTGGAAGCTGGGACGTGCACCTGTAGTATCTTCTCTGACCCACCAGCAAGGTACCTGACACTTATGGGAGGGACAGCTGCAGGTCACAGCTCACGGAACGGTTTGTGTTTGCAAACTGTGACAGAGCTTGAGGTATGGATCTCCCTGCATGCCCAGGGTAGGTTTGGATGCTGTAAGCCAAATGCTGCAGGTTAGAGGGGGAAACTTGTTTGCAGATGAGACATCAGCCCCTGCCTTGTACCGAGTTGCTCTACCAGTACAGTCATTAAAGCACATTTGAGTACAGGACCCACTCCCTGAGCACACGCACCTGAAGCTGAATTTCACTATAAGGGAGAAGCTTTCAAATACATTCCACTCTAACTAAATATCCAAAAGACCTATTAGTTAACTTAGTGGAGATAAAGATTTCCCTGTAATTACATCACTTTCAGGGAAATCACTCTTGTATCCATGAGGTGTTATCCTGGTACTGTGTTTGGAAAGCCCGAGGAGCTTCTGAGCTCCACAGGAGATGCCAGTGAGAAGGGGAGGTGGGAATGCTGTTTCTGGGGGCTTCTCACAGAAACTGGTCCTCTTCTGTGCAACCCAAATCTGTTACAAACGCTGGATTCAAATACATTTGAAATGGCAGACTTTAACATGGAGCTTGATTTAATTTTTCTGTGGAAAGATCACTTTAGACTCGCATTGTTCACATGAAATAATGAAACGTTACTGATTTAATTAGAGCTCAGTTTTTTGGTCTGTGCTTTCTATATTGTTGAAATTGCATTTGGCATGGGATAAAACTATCAATAGATAAAGCAATTTAAAAGACACAGCTATAGAATATATTCTCTTCCCCTTTTCCTTTGCCAGTTTCAATTCATTGCTCAATTTAAGTATGGAAATAATGTTTGTCAAAGATTTCCTGACACATGAATTCCGCCAAAAAAAAAAAAAAAAGAGGCAGAGAAAGAAAGATAAAAAAGAAGATCAGAGCATCTCCTACTTGTACTCCTAACCCATTTATAGTACAATATACAGATAATCCAATCTACCGCTGAAAACAAGGTTTGTGCAGTTATGCTCCGTTACTTCACAATGCTTCACTTAAAACTTGATAGTTTTCTCATATTTTCTTTCTACTTGAACTGACAAAGTAGATTGGGCAGGTCCCAGCTGCTGGAAATAACTGTTGACTCCTGAGCATTAGCTCTCTGAGGTTTTACATGGGGGCTATGAATTAATTTTAGGGAAAGCAGGGGGTCAGCTTGTGAGATTGCCACACATCTCTGAGGGTTGGACAGGGCAGCAAGTTGCACTGCTGGGCCCTGGAGTGAGACAGGAACAGGTCAGGGGTCTGAGACCCAGGGTCCCTTCACTCTAGACAACACTCCTGCTGAAGACCCAAATGAACACAACCAGAATCATGACTTCTAGTTTTTGCTCATTCAGGAAAAAAGCCTGAAATATAGTTTTTGTCATTCAGTTAATGGATAGTTCCTTCATTGAAGGTGCAGATGAGAAATAACTACAGCATGCTAGCAACCCAGGAATGGATGCTCAGCTCTTTGGTAAGACAACTGGCAGTAGGGCCAGTGATTTCATCTTGCAAGTCCTACCAGACAGCCAAGGCATTTCTCTCAACTTCCTAGTACATATTCAGGCACAGACTGCATTACATCACAATTTGAGGCATCACTGAAATAATCCTGTCCCTCTAACTTCACTACTGTAATGTGAACAGTTAAGTGACTCCAAATGAGAAAAAAAAACCCAAGATGTAAAATCATTGCGAATATAAATCCATTATTCAAGGGTGTAATCTGTTCACATAGCACATCACCTATAGTGCCACCTCTGGCAACAAAGTCAGCTTGTTTAGACAATAATTTATCTTGGTACTGATATTTCTACAAGAAAGACGGCACCAGTTGTGTTTCACTGCCAGAGACACAGGATTTTTCTGTCAGCACCTAGAGGGACTAAGGGGAGCTTTCCCTAGAATAAGGATTTTTCATTGTCTTGTTTGTAGTAAAGAAGGCTTTCCAAGTGAACTGACATCCACCCTTAAATTACTTCCCTGTGTAGAGTGTCTGTGTCTGTGCTGTATAGTAGGAGGGTGCTCATTTCTTGTATTGATTTACCCAAGGCAGGGTAGTGGACATACAATTAATAGTTGACTTCGTTGGAAGCCAGCTGTTAGCCCCATAATTTACAATGGGAACAGTTTAAGAATAGGAAGAATTATACTTATAGAAACGGTATTCGTGGGTTTTCAGGGACAAATCCATCTTCCACTAGGGTTCTTAGAGACCCTAATGGTCTGAAAATGATTCTATGTACTGCTGCATACACGAGTTTCATGTCTTACTGCAAGAATGACTTTTATAGGACACAAGATCATTAGCATAGGAATAGGCCAAATCAGAAACAGTACTGTTAAATCTGCATTTCTGTCTACTGTTTTGCTCCTAAAATAGATCTGAATTCCCGTGGCACCAATCCAACAAGGCTTCCTTTCAGAAAAACACTGATGCCTATGTGTGAATTCTACCGGAGTTCATCATGGGCTTAGTTGCTTCTTCTTTCCTGCACTTGGGGCACACCAGAGGAATGGTAAGAGGAAAGAGTGTCAATCTCTTGCCAACTTAAGTTCAAACCTTCTGTGAGAACAAACTTGTAGAGACTTAAATAAGCACCCTTCTGTTCAGAGGCAATGGGCAACTGCAAGCAAGCAAAGCTTCTTCTTTTTACTTTTACTTCTGCGGGGAAAAAGGAGCTAAGGGAAATAATTTTAAGCTCTTGATGTAAATCCTGATGTAAATCACAACCTCCCAAATTCTTCACCTTCTATCCAGCTCCTCCTAGTGTGAGAGTCTGGGTTGCAGTGTCGCTCCCTACACCACTGTTTCCATAAGAAGAAACTGGACACATGGGCCAGAAAAGTGCTCATGGGCAGTCTGGTTGGACCCCAGCACAGGTTTCAATGCCCAGCACTGCTCAAGTGCTGCCTGTAAAAGCAGTGAAGCAGTGACCTGCCAGTTAATCTGTCCTGGGTGTAATTGAATTTTCACCCAGATGTGATATACGTACTGTATTTTGGTGAAGAAACTAAAATACTAACTACTGCATTTCATCATTCTTACCTGTATTTTCCCATATATGCAAAGAAATAAGGAAATACATCTCATGTGCAGCAGAAGCTGTATGCGTGTGATTGTGCACAGGTGCGTTTGCATGCTAACAAAGACATTTATGTTCACATGCGCATAGCTACATACATATATGCACAAGAAACAAAAGAAGAAAATTGCAGGAAATTATTAGCAAGTGCAGTAGAAATAGCTGTCTGAACACAGAAAGCTGCCATGTGCAGTGTTACCATACTGACCCCAAACGCAGACATGAGGTCAGATTCAGGTTTCAAAGCACTTTGCAAATATCATCTATTGCTTTTGAAAAAAAAAAGCTGCTGTGATAGGGAACTGGCATCATAGTATGGTTTAGATGGATGCAAGTGAATCAAATTAGATTAAATTCAATGCTTTCAAAGGTGTGCACATGAAGATAATGCTTTTCAAACCCTCTCTTCACTCCCTGCTTACAGGTGGAGGCAAGTCAGAGGCCTTGCTGAAGTATCGGGCATTCCTCTGCTGTTTGCACAACGTAAACAAATGCTCATTTCCCAACTATTAAACCACACTGTGCTGAGTGGTTCACTTCTGGGCTACTAAGCTAAAACAATGTAGCTTTTAATCAGAAGCTTTGTATTGCTTCTGTTTAAATATTGTTTGTGTGTATGTGCTGAAACAAATCCATGCAACACAGCTTATATTAGCTTTGCAGCCGATAGATTGATTTATTGACAGAGCCTTCAATATATTGGGTCAAATGTTAAACAGCACTTAATTCACTGATGCCCTTGAAGGTAAAACATTATTTCTACGTGTCGTCATATCAGGAATTCATGCTAGAAGATCACGGGCTAATACTTTGTGTATGTTTCGAACGCGCTTTCCTCAGCCTCTGTAAATGTAGAAAGTTAACTCTGCAAGTGTTAGAAAGTGCCCTGCATTGCAAATAAACTGGCCTCTGTTCACAGGTCTGATAACCTGAAGGGTGCCATTACTTCACACATTCATTTTCCTGGTGTCACATACACCCCAGGGAATGTTGAAAAGAAGATAAGAGAAGAATGCACCTTTCGCAGGACTGAAGGCCAATACTCTACACCCAGGAAACGAAACCTGGGAGAGTTTCAGGGGCTGGCAAAGAAAACCCAACAATCCCAAGTTACCTAAAATACAAACCTATTTCTATGTAACTTTTTATTCCAGGATTTTTAACATGATAAATAAGATGCCTTGTCTTCCTGAAAGACCTGTCACACACAGCAGTCAATCAAGTCTAGGCTTTGGTGTTCCCTGAAGCAGCTGGTAGTTTAAACAACTTCTTTGTGTGGCTATTTCTGGAGGTGGGTTGGGAAGAAGATGAAGTCCTGCCAAGGAGGACTGAGGAGCACCTGAAGATTTTTAGCCCTATGTGGTAGACTCAAAAGCATTGGAAATCTTGCAGGAGGCTGGGATCAGTGTCTGTGATTCATGGCTCACCCCAGCTAGGTCTAAACCTACGGGACATTGTCCAGCTCACAGGCAAGCTACCTTCAAGGGCAGCATTCATTAGCAGTGTTGGGCAAGATGTCTCCTCCCTCTCATCTGCATTTACCATCAGCTGTTTTTGGTACTAAACTGACTGCAGCATTTTCCATCAGTTTGGACAGTTCTGGCCAGATGCACAGGGATGTGATCAGAACATTTGCTAATGTAGTGGTTTGCACAGGAGAATTATGATCTCATTAGGGAAAATTCCAGCTTAACATCACTTATATGGTGTTTCTGGCAGGTGGTGCCAAGATTCATGCCACCCAAACCTTTAGGCCCAGACTGAAATCATAGATGTCTACAGTTCCCTTGTTTTCAGCAAGGCTCACCCATAAGCCAGCTGGAGCTCTGAACATGCCATGCCGCTGAGCTTTGTGGTGACTAAGACAGGGTTGGGAAAGTAACCTGACCTCAAAATTTGCACTAGAAAATAAAAAACTAGTGACAGTGGTGCTTGTTTGTATTCGTCTGTTGTTCTGGTCTTGTTTTAACAAACACAGACCACTCTCCACATAGCACCCTACCCACACCACCCAACTCCTTTGCCATGAGGCACCACATCACTACCAGGCAGTTCTAAGTTTTGGCAGCAGCTTGAACTCCATCAGTGATCCACAGCAGAAGAAAATTTGTTGTGAGAATGACGTCTTTCCAATACTTCCACCGTTTCTGTAGCAGACTAAGAAATCCCTCCACTGCCCTTAACCTGCAGTATGGTTCAGGCAGGAACTTAAAAACTGAAGCAGAACAAACCCCACAAACCCCCTTTTGCTCTTGGGAGGGGTGACTGGATGTTTACATGGGTGCTTTTTGCTGCTAACAGCCAGGATCCTGCAAGGCTATGGGACAGCAAACAGAGCCAGGTGCAACAGGCAGAATAATAAACAGAAATTCCACATGATTAAAAGAAAAGTTTCTCAGAGTTAATATTAGGACGAGCAGCACACTGGGTCACAGGCTGAATTAACCCAGAAAGAATAGGGTAGGATTTTAGGTAACTTTTCCAGTGCCTGACTACAGCTGAATGCCCCTGCTACTAAGGGAAGAAGATGCATTTTCTTGCCATTTGTATTGGCATTTTTGCATGTTTATCAGTGTTGCTCATTAAAGAGTTTAAACTTTGAGGCAACAGGGAGAGCCAGTCTCTCCACTGACTTTCATGGACTTTGAATTAGCCCAGTTTGATGACTAAAGGTGCTGCTTGCTCGCTAGCCCCATGCTTATGGTGTCAATCTCCAGCAAAGAACACCATTATAGGATTATCTGCTAGGCTGCAGGCTCTGGCTGAAGAAGGGGCAGGGATGCTGCTGGGTCCTTTCCCTTCTGCTTTGACCTATAGCCCTAAAATTTCAGCCATAGATAGTATATGTCAGACAGTAAGAACACAAGAAGAAATTACCTTCATTGCCAGGAAAGGCAATTGTCAAGAAGAGGAAGCTGGACAGAAAATCAACCACGTCTAGAAAGACCCTTTTCAATCCTCCTGTCCTGCTCTTCAGAGGTACTTGATCTGGGGAGACAGCAGAGGTACTGTGTCAACAGGATACATCTTGCTGCCTCTGATGGATGCTGAACTGACTTCTGTTTGTGGGTTCATCTCAGAGAAGCTTGCCTTTGGGCAAGAAAATGACAGATGCTGTGGTTTTGCCTCTCCAAGACAGCTGAAAGACTTTGCATGGGTTTTATAATCTTAATGATTATTTTATAGTCATTAGGAATCATTATAAACATTATTATTTTATAATCATTAACAGTGAGAATGGGGGGATTAGCAAAGGAAAGGAAGTTCCTTGCAAATGAGATTAATAACATCAGCTCAAAACAAGAATTCTTGCACTCTAGTTCAAAGCCTGTGGCTCATTCTTTGGATGTATTCATCCGGTTAATGTTAAGCAGAGTTTTGTTTAGAAAAGTATAAGCCAAATGCTGAAGTTTTGGTGCTTATGTTGTTATCCTTTATTTGTTGATTAGGTCTTTTTTTCTGGCACTGGAATCATGTCACTTGTTCTTTTGCTGATTGTTTTAAGGTCTTTACAGATCTTACTCTAGATTGTATTTTGGGGTCTTTGCAGGATATAAACAAACTAACAAGCCATGTAAGACCTTTTCCTCTCAGAAGTCCAACCTAGGGTATGATGCATGGCTCTATTGGCCAAGTCCTGCAGTTATTAAATTGCTATTTCTATAGGAAAGAGGTAACAACTCCCAGTAGCACAAGGCTTTTCTCTGAAAGTCTCTCAGGTGCAAGTCGTTAGAGTAAAAGGTAAAATTGCTCCAGTCATGCCCTTATCTATACTGAGAAGTACACCTCTGCTCCACTAGTGGTTATTTAATTCCAACGGATGAATTTTACCAGCCTGAAAGAAATTTTAATTTCTGTGGCCACTGTTCAGACAGTTGTGCCATCACCTCCTGACACTCCCTGATCTTGGCAGCATTGCAAGGACCATACATTAAACACAGAACCTGTTCTTAAATAGTTTTCTAGACCGTATTAGACACAAACAGTATTTGCTTCTATATTGAGCTTGCTAACCCTTGTGGAAAGCCCTGTGTGATTTCATTTGGGTGCGATCAGCAGAGTTGCACGAGGACTTTAAAGGACTTCACTGAAAGCAGTTAACAGGACGGGATATCAGATTTTTCAAAACTGGCCTGTGATTGCAGATCGGTTAACTCTGTTCATGCACTGCCTTTGCCAGGACCATGAGAAAGTGGGACAAGATGAAACAGAAAAAACCAAAGCTATCCAAATAAAGGCAAACCCTGTAGAAATAAATGTCCATCCTGAATTAGAGGAATCCAAATAATTCTGTAAAGGTGAAAACAGAGAGCCAGACCCTGCCCTAGTGCAAAGTGGTTCAGTGTTGGGGAGTGCAGCCAAGCTATGTTGACTCATCACATCAGTGGGGAACTTGGTCTAGGATCAGGACTGTGAATCCAACCCTGGGCAGATGGAGAAGTGGAGGCAACTCAGTGAGGGTCCCACAGAGAGAGCAGTTACTAAACTGGAGCCAGAAAGATGTCTGAGAGGAAATTTCCTTCACTAGATCAAAGCAGATTTTGGGGAGCCCCTGTGAACAGATGGGAAGTGACAGACACAAGCAGCAGTAGGGGCAATCCCTGTTAGGGATAAGGTGAAAATGCTTCATGATGGCCAGAGCCAAAGGTAGGAAGAGGATCCCAGAGAGGCTGCGGGATCTCCATCTGTGGAGAGGTTACTGGACAGGATGAGGCACCGAGCAGCTCAGCCTGACTTTGACAGCAGTCCTGCCCTGAGCACGAGGCATGACTGGATGACTTCCAAAGATCCGTACGGCTAAACTGTTCCCTGATTCCAGCCAAAAATTTTCTGAATACATGTCAAGCTCCCAGAAAAATTTTAGTTGACACTTGGTTAATATTTTTCAACATAGTCACTTTTTTTTTAAATTGTGAATATTTATTTCTTTAAAATATATTTAATTTGATTACAAAAATGCCTGATTATGAATGAAATTTTTTTTTTTTTTTTTTGTTCAAGAAAAACGCTGTGTTCAATCCCACAAGACTTTTGAGGGATCTTTTCTCATCTGCTGAAAAATAGAGGATCTTTGTTTTTGACTAATCCAAAATACACTTTTAACACTCTAGAGTGCAGTGAAATCGAAGGAAGCCTAGATGCCTGGTTTGCCTACAATACTATTGCAAATAGCCCTTCTAGAAGAGAAACTGAAGAGAGAAGTATTTTTCCCAGAGCTTTGTGTTTCACTGTGTCAGACTCATTTGGATTCCTTGATATTTTTTTTAGCATGCATTTGAACTGCTTGCAGGTGTATCCGCACATACCCATAGGCACCACCAACTTCCTTCACACAACTGAAATATTGTGTGCTGCCTGGTGAAGGACTAAATACAAGTCACCTTCTGGGTAGAGAAAACTAAATGCACACAACCTGAAAAACGCAGAAATTACGGCAGGGCATTGGAGAGAACTGAGATTATCACCACCATCAACTCCTTTCGGTAGCGTGCCATTAAGAGATGCTGAGTGCTCACATCCCCCATCGATAAGACAAAGGGCAGCGCAGGCAGGGGTGCAGGCAGGACATACTAACGAGGGCAGTAATGACCAGGGAACCGCTGGCTGCGAACTGAGCCATGGATCTCAAACAATGCGCGAATTTTCCTTGTCTCTCTCTTCAAGATTGATTTTCTTCTGATCGTTCAATTGTTGTTCATATTACAGCATCAGTGTTTCCCCCCCGACTTACAATTGATCAGGGCGTACACTCCCTCCTAACCTGGCATTTTCTTTCTCCTCTGTATTCAACCTTTATCTTTGTGTAATGGAAGAGAAATACCCAAAAAATTTACCCACGGTTTTATTAATCTTATTTGTTTGTTTTGCTTTCTCCCCCAGCAACAAAGGAGTTGTCAAAAGTAATGTTTACAGTAATTTAACAGATTATTTGGTTATTAGATATTAATCATTCTGCTGCAGCCGGGGTCCATGCTGGTGCTCCTCTACTAGAACAGTGATTCTGATCTCAATTAGATTATGTCTCTCTCCTTTACCTCCCCATAAATCATTCCGGCAAACTGAAATTAACAGCTACTGGAGCGCATTAATAATCTGCCTCACACATTGGAAAATGCATTAGCCGGAACCCTCCCATCACTCTGACTGTTAAGCACATCATTTTGTTTATGAAATATAAACATTTCATGGAAGAGCTCTCCCACATTTCTCTGGGCCTTGTGACAGCTAAAATGATTGCCCACAATTGCCAGTCAGTCAAGCGCCCAAATAAAGTTTGTTTAAAACCATGGCTCTGTGACTGCCCTATTTTCTCAGGCATTAAAAACCCCGCATTTAAAGTAAAATTCCTCTTTATCTGGTGAGAAAGGAAAAAGAATAGTTGTGTATCTGTCAGAGTTGTATGGAGACAGATGTACAGTTTGCAATGGTTCTGGGGTTTCAATATCTGGTTTTGCTTCACGTAGGAGGAAGTGTTGCCAAATTCTTTGCAAAATAAAGCTCCAGAATAATTATTTTAAGGATGATCTAATCAAAATATTTCATTTCTGACAAACTGACATTTCGATCAGCATGCTGAGTAATGTTCCAACTTGCATTTTAAAAGCTCACTATCATATTATAAAGCATGTTAAAATAAAACAAGAAAATCCAAGCATTTAATTTCAAAAAGAAATATGAAAATGCAGCATGTGAAGGTCATCTCAGTGGCATGTTATGACAACACTAGGCTTTCTAGTGGTTTTCTTGTAAAGATCAGTTGATAATTAAATTACTTCCAAGACTGCTAGCTGCACAGCTCAGGAGCAACATTTCCATTGGGGTGTCTCTTCCACTCAGCTCCAGTTTTCAGATTTGACACCAGCCAGGAGTTTGGGATTTTATCTCTCTCTTACATGTGCATCTAGCACCTTGGGAACACAACCAAACCCACAGTGATGGCATCTCTTCCTTTCTGGGAAGTGGTAAGTCCAAGTCTTTTTCAGATTGCAGTTTGTTTTCATTTACCTTGGCTGAGTTTGCCCATCAATACAGTACTTTGAATATATTGATAATGGCACTAGCTCAACCCAAAAGGTTTAATATTCAGATACTGCAAGGGTGAAGACCATACATACTAAATTAAGCAGCAAAAAACAGAGATTGTACCATTGAAATATTACACTCAGTCTTACAAGGACCTTAAATTGGTATATGTAGTTTACAACGAATTTATGTCCATCTCCTTGCAACAACAACATCAGGACAGCACCTGCTGTGTAAACA
Source organism: Thinocorus orbignyianus (assembly GCA_013400375.1). NCBI lineage: Eukaryota > Metazoa > Chordata > Aves > Ciconiiformes > Thinocoridae > Thinocorus > Thinocorus orbignyianus. Next base: position 28,574 of record VXBW01007586.1, read on the forward strand.
AAGACTTCACACGTGACTTTCTCCAGCAGTCAGATATATTACCTGGAGATAAGCAAACTAGTGGTACTGGCACCACCCTTCGCCAAACTCTTGATCTGAAAATGAGCATTAATACTGTAATTGAAGCTCTGTATTAAAAGTTAGGTACCTGTGATCCCTTTACTGGCTGGGAATTTACTTGCTGTCCACGTATTTCCTCATCTGTATCTTGAGAAGGAGAATTCAAGGCTTGGACTGAGCAAGCTTCTTGAAATGCATGCCTGCTTCTGGGAAGAAGCTTGGGCTTCTGGGAGTGTGCTGCCCTCTGGAAAACTAGGCGTGTACTGACACCTTTTACTGAACCAGAGCCCAGGTCAGTGCAGCTGTTCAGGTATTGGTATGAGAACCAAGTTTGCGGCCGTAAATTCCTGGGGGTACAAGCTGGGTCATTCTTGTCGGGCTGTGGTCGTCTGTGCACTGATAAACAATAAATAATTGTAATGAATGGTAGTATTTTTTAAATACAGGAATGAGCCCATTTAAGATTTAGCTGAGTTTTGTTTATTATTCTCAAAATGCATTCGCAGCATATAGAGTAATGTCTCCAGAGGGCTGTTCTGCCATGGAATATTATGCGACTCTCTATCAATAAATGACACAGCTTTTTACATGTTTTAAGTAAAAGAAATAATTGCTGCTCCTTGTGGAGTTAGGCAATTAATTGCCTAATTATTTTGTTAAGTGTCACTACTAAAAGAAAAACATTACTGGAGCTTTATGGGCAAATTCTCATCTGAACTGAGGGTGAAATTCTGGGAAAGAGCATATACGCTGTATATCTGCACCATACCAAAGTACTAAACTCCTAATAAAAATATCTTTGACTTGGGGAAAACTAAATTTGTTTCTGTATCAATAGCTCAGTCTAATTTTTCCATACTTATATTTTCGCTACCTCATCATCTCTGATTTCTTACGGCTTCCTCTGCAGTGCTGACATGCGACTCTGCAGAGCCAGGCTAGGAGAAAGGCAATGGTGACTTCTGCTGCTCGCAGCATGTGTTTGCTTTTGTAAAGCATGGGGCCTGGAGCCTGGTAGTCATGTGCATGCAGAGTAAAACACGTGTTGTGATAAGGAGCAGCAATTGTGGCACCGGCAAGGTAAATCCTCCCTAACACAGGTTTAAGGCAGGAACCTGGAATTTGGGGTGCGCTATACCTCAGGGCAAGTCATAGTACTGCTATGGCCTATTCCCTCCCTGTAGTGACGCATCATGGATCTCTCCCAAGTTACTAAACTTCCTATCATTAGGGACAAAAATGAAGGCATGGTCTGTTCCCTTGTCATTGCTGCCAGCGATGGCAGCAGGGGCTCATCCACCTCCAGGCACACAATTGCAAGTGCAAGCCCAAACTCCAAACTCCCTCTTCCAGAGTGGCTGTTGCTCTTTCAGAAAGCACAATTGACCCTGCTCATCCAACAAGAAAAGCTGGGATGAAGAAAAAATTGAAGTTTGAGTTCCAGAGTAGCAACCATGCCTCTCACGGCAGCACAAACCCATCGAGATGGGCTCTGACTGGCGTTGCCTGGGGCAGGACCCTGGGTAAGGATCTCTGGCATCCCTGCCCACCTGCTTCCTCCTGCAGCAAGAGTTTTCAATTACCATGAGAAGGACTCCCAGAGGCTTTTTACCCCTTTGTCAGAAATCATAGTGTCAGGGTCATTTTGCATGGCCAGAGCAGTAGGCATCTCCCCATCTGCTGACGATAGCAGAGACGAGGGTCCTGGGATGATGTCCACAAGCCATGGCTACCCATATATTTATCCACTGGTGCCTGTAGCTACCTGCAGAATGTCTCAAAGGAATCCAAGAGGTTCATCTCCTGAACAAGAAAGGTGAAAAGGAAAGCAGGGCTGAGAGAAACTATGATGCCTGCAAAGCTTTCCTGCAGCCCTCCTGTGACAGCCCCTGGGAGCACCAATAGGAATTTCACACTTCACCTACTGACTCCATCAAAACAAACTTTCCCTGTGGGCATGCTTCAGGCTGGAAGAGGCAGCAGGGCCCATGAACCCAGCCTGCAGTTATCAAGGGGGCTATGGAGGACTCTGTCATATAATTATCTTCACAAACCCATTAAGCTTCATCTTAAAGCTGGCCAGGGCTCAGTTCCTCCTTTTCCTATTAGGAGGCTCTTCCAGAGTCTCATTCCTCTGCTGGTTTGAAATAATATAATTGCTTAAATTTATTCACGGTCAGTTCAAAGCCATTTGTTCCTCTGCCAATACTGTTCTTTAGCTCAAACAGCTTCTCTGTTGCAGCAAATTTCAGTGTTTCTGAACCCAACATTTGGGATGCATAAGCAGTAGGCAGTGGCCAACTGCAGCAGATTTGGAGGTTACAGAAACAGATCCAGTGTACTGTACTATTTCTATTGTTAGCCCATATTACCCGCTGCCTTATAAGTTGACTAAAGCTGGCTTAGCTTTATTTCCTAAAAGCCTCCAAAGAAAGAAATATCTCATGAAATTCTGGGGGAAATTTTAAGTTCAATGGTAGTGCAATAAAAGACTACTCTAATAAGTCCTTTGCTTCCCCTCAGGAGGAGTTCTGGGGGAAGTTCACTACCACTTGTAGCATTTTATCTGAAGCCCCACACTTTAAGCAACATGGTTATGGTTAGACATGACAGACAACAGCTCTTTATTCCACCTCCACCTAAACTGAAGTAAAATGACTTTTTTTTTGCACAGCCTCCTACATGCTGGATGTAGGACAGGCAGAGGCATGGCTTGCCACAGTCTGTCCCCTCTGGTGACCATTTCCATCTACTTCTTCCCATAGTCCACTTAAAGTTTAACAAGTTGTGCTTGCTTGGTATTTATTTTCCTTCTTCTCTCAGATCTGTACAGAGCTTTTGAGAAATGGCTGGCACTCAATGTTTATCAATGTTTTTCTCACTATGTAGGAGAAAGTATGAGGGACATATTTCATGACGAAGTAGGCTTCTAGTTAACAGGACAAAATGAAAGCCAAGCCATAGATCAGAATAATATGTCAAAAGAGAAAAGAGTTTGATTTATTGTTAATGATATCCAAGTCAGAAAAAAGCACAATGCTAGAAATCAAGATGCTGATTTAGGAAAGTACTCCAAAATGTGCTTAAAAATCAAGCATATATTCAAGTCCTTCTGAAGCTAAAGGGTCTAATAGTTTACTTCCATTAAAAAGATTACAAAAAATGCCTTTTATTTAGACTCTTCTTTGGTGTTGCACTTAGCACTATGCACATTACATTAATGGAGATAGCATCACATTTTATACTTCTTGTAGAATATTCTGGAAATATCTAGGACAAAATGCAGCTTTGCAAATATTTTCTGGGCTACATTAACATCAGGATAGTAGGAGAGGGGTTGTAGGGCTGCAACACGCACAAGGAGCAGGGCTGAAGTCCCAGTGTGTAGTCAGGTTTTTATTGCCTGGTTTGACCCTGAAAGGTTGAGGAGAGCTTTGTGCCTTCTGAACTGAGCAAACACCGGGGTCACAGAGGAACCGTGGTCATTGTGTTAGTTTTTACAAGGTAAGGGGTTTTTCCCACAGGAAAAATTTTGCCAGGAAGTTTCACACTTCATCACTGTATACGTCATCTTTGTCAACCTGGGTATTTACTGCAGAAAATGCAGAGCACATTCTTCACAAACTGTGTGTTGTATCACTCCTGCTATTTTTCATATCTGCTAGGGGACCGAAGGTGTGGAAGACTTTGGTGAAAGTCTCCAATTAAAGAGCACACCAACTCTAACAGCTACCAAGAGCACACAGTAACTTTTAACCTGCTATTTGGAAACAAATACAATGATAAGCCTATGGACAGCAGCTGTAATTTAATGGGAGTCTGTTACTAACTGCACATACTAAACCAGCTGCATCTAACATAGAAAAAAAATAGTATTTGATATAACTGCATCAGGACCAGGAATTCATAAAACTTATCAGCAAACAACAATATTATTTTTATTTGCAATAAGAAGATAACTGAAGAAGGAAACAATTCTTCTAGCTCTACATAATACCCTACCTCAGGAAAACATAATTTGACACCGGATTTCAAGAGGCAAAACAAGTTGTGGGTAGCTTTTTCTTGGGATGGTGTTTTTCAGGAGGACATGGTCAGTGGATGAAGTTAATAGATAAAAAATAATGGAAGTGACTAACTGACAGCAGCTTCCCACAGCACATAACAAAATATTTAAGAAATCCACAAATCTTTTCACAAGCCTGTGGCAACCGCAAAGTGCGTGATTCACACCCACTGATTTTTCAAGTAAGTTGGATCAGTAACGGTTGGACTTGATGATCTTAAAGCTCTTTTCCAACCTAAATGATTCTATGATTTTAATACATGGTCATTGGCTACTATCTCCCTACCACAGCAGGATCTCCTCCAAATAACATACCCTCCCCCCCAACCTTTCACAGTTCTTGGCAGTCATGGAGCTGAATGGGACGGGAGAGGAAATATCTCTACCAGCCTTAGATTAGCAGGGAAGGATTGCAGACGACCATATCTTCCCCTGCAGCACGTTAGAAGGGAACTGCCTATATTCACAGTACGGCCTGATGAAAGCACCACTACAGCAATTCACTTATCTAACATGCAAATAGCTTTCCTACACTAGTTTCTGAGCTTTATACAACAGAGAGCTACAAAGCAAGATAAAGAATTCATACCTGCATTCTCCAAAGTGGATGCTCTCACATGATGGGACTTATGCCTGTCCCAGGCTTCACTGGAGAGGTGAATCAAGCAAGGTATTTGCCCAGAGACAAGAAAGAGCCATTTCTCTGACTGTCAGGGACCTGCACCAACTCCTGCCCAGCCCCAGATGCTCAGTGGGTCTCTTCCTCTGACTGTTCCTCCATAAATGAAGCACAATGAATGCCTTCACTGCAGGATGGCTTCAGCAGCAGAATAACTTTGGGAGACCTCTCCAGAACTCTGCATTTTTTCAGACCTCCTCTCTCATTTCTTCCCTCATGACTGCTCTGATTTATAGGCCTAGTTTGGCCCCATATAATTTAATAGGATGGATTATTGTTATTTTTTTGTATTGTCAGTGAGGAGGTGTCCCCTGATATTCAACAAAACAGCCCATGTGCAGTCCGGGGTGGTGAAATAAGCTTGCTAAGCTGGAACCATGCTTTAGCACAGGAGCTCATTTAAAACAAAACAAGAAATCCATATTCCTAGAGACATAATTACACCAATAATTACAATCATTACCACAGTTCTGGCGTGGGAGACCTCCCTGAGTCCTGGGAACATAAGAGCAGACTTGGGGCTTGTGACTTTGTGCACAGTTGCAGAGGAGACTGGGCAACCCGGTAAGTCCAGGGTGGCACTCAAAGTATATCCTTACAAAAGGGCAATTGGATATGTCCCATTTAACCTGATTAGGCATTGGCTGATATGAACACAGATGATGAATACCACTGCACACTGAAAAATAACCCGACTTTGCCATTAGCAGAAACACTAGAGGTCTAACTAACAGTTATGGAAGCTCTCAGCCCATCTAAGCCTAGGTTCAGCAGTGCTTAGAGGGTGCAGCTGCAAAATTTCAGTGGTGTGGGGAACCCCTAGCTTTGTCACAGGCTGCACGTGTGTGTGTAGGCAGGGCAAGCTGTGCGGGGAGGTGTGCAATTGCACCAGCAGCTGTGCTCTGTGTTGTCCTGCTACGCTTGTTTTAGCTGCCATAAATAAAAACATGAGCAGAACTGCGCTGGAGAAGTATTTACAGAATAATTTTCAATTGCTGACACCGCCAAGCTAAGCACTGAATGCTAAAGTTTATGATGTGTAATGCCTTGGGCTACCACGGCCCCAATTTGGACAAACCTGCCATTAACACCCTTGTGGCAGTTATTTTACTGGGGGTGACAGATTGTGAGGTAGGGAGAGTAATTCAGACTATTACCCAGGTGAAGGCATGAAAGCTCAGTGATATATGAAGACCACTTAAATTCATTGTATCTTGTACATCACATCTTTGATAGATTATAGCTGTGGCATTAAAATGGAAATGGTTTCTCTGAGGCCTGACAGGGGCTGGGGTGACCCATGACCTCCCTCTGAGGAATGTGACTGACCGAATTATCAGTTAAGAGAAAAATCTATGGGGAATAGACTCACAGTGATGGAGAATCCACCATGCATATATATTTTTTTTAACTTTTGCTTTGATTGAAAGCTGTGGTACCCAAGCACCCCTCCACACCTCCTCTTCCCTGTCTCCCTGCTCCCCCCTAGCCAATCCCAGACTCCCCCGCTCTGATTCCAGATCAGCCGGGCCCCCGATATTGATTGAAAAATTGTTATTAGAGATAGTAGGTCTTCCTGCATGCTGCCTACTGATTTAATTTGGAAAACATTTAATTTTATGAAGCGGTAAATGATAGTGGCACGCTCTCTCGTGTTAGGGAGCAGCTGGCTCTTTAGCTGTTCGCAGTCACTACTCCCAGGTGTCCTCTTTGCAATCATGTGTTCCCTTCCCCTTTGCTTAACAAGTTATTTCAATTTCTAAACGAATGCTGAACAAGAGAAAGACAACATGCAAATTGAGATCCCAGCCGCCATTCACACATGAAAAAGTTCCCCTGGAATTCCCTCAACTCTGCCCGTCCCTCCCGCCCTCCCTCTGCATCTGTCAGGAAAAAACAGAGCCCTTGTTCTCATCAGATTGTTTTTACCAATGACCTGACACCACCATCTATAATTAATTACATCATTTACATTAGACTATTGACTAAACAAATACATAAATCATAGGCAGAGTCAATAGACGCAGACATATTTAATCATGTTCTAAATAATGATTACTGCTCCCATAATGCAATAATTATTTTCAGCAGCTGACTTGAATTAATCTTCTGTCAAAGTGCCATCTGAAAAAAGAGAGCAGTCCACAGCGAAGATGAAGGCGGTGGCCCTGGTGATGGAGAAGCCGTCTAGCACTTAGTCGTCATGCTCCCTCTCTACCTCTCTGTCCCCAGGAGGCCTGCAGGCGGCAGGTCCCAGAGGATGCTCAGCACCACCCAGCTGATGCCTCCACCTACTGCAGCAGAGCCCTGCTGGGCCCCCAGCAGCACGCTGAGCATCCCATGGGGCTGGCCCCAGCCCCTGATTAACTCTCACATGACTCGAAGCTCGTGGCAGCCAAGTGATGACCTCCTATTTACTCCAGCCCTGTCCCTCTGCATCTCGCAGGATTGGGGCATTGCTGGAGCACCCTTGTGTCCATCCGCCCTCCTCCTCTCTGTATAGAGGAGCCTGGTTTGCGAGGTGCCAAACGCATCTGAAAACCAGACCGACGTGACCCTGAATAGACACTGTTCTCCATAGGGGCTAATGCAATTAGGGTGAATTTAACTCTCATTTACTTAAAAGCATTTCAAAAGGCATTTCATTAATTTGCAAAACACACATCTGGTCTATCGTGCCGATTTGCCTGGCACGCTTCAACCATGGCATGTTTTCAAAGGGCCTTGAGAATGGTGCTCTGCTCCTCCCCCCTGTTTCCACAGCAGCCGAAAGCCTCCTCCTAACAAAGTCCACCCGAGCATTGATGTGAACAGCAGGAAGACAGAGCCCCAGCTCCCCACAGGATCCTGTCCCCAGTGACTAGCTTATGGTGCCATGATAATGGAAGCACAGTATTTTACTGGAGAGAGAGGCTTAATAATTACAGAGGCTGCTACAGATACAGTAGGTACCCTCAGAGGAGAAGAAGGGAAAATTTCCCCATTCAGGGTAAGTAGCATCAGAAAAGGACAACCCTAAGTTTAGGGCTGGAAATCCCCCAAGGAGGAGTTGAACCTGCCTTTAGCATGGTTCCTAGCTTGAAAACTCACGCCTTGTCGGATGACAGTTCTATGTGAGAGCAGCAGCGAAAAGGATTTCTAACTGGGAGAAGGTTGGGTTATTTAGGGAGTTCTTTATGTTGCAGCAGGCACAAGAGTGGTTTTGGAGAGGGTGGAGAAACATTTTAACAACTTTCCTCCTCCTCCAACTGTTGACTGGACTAACAGCCTTTTGGTTAATGAGCTATTTTGATAACCTGTCGCTTGATAAAACAGGGTTGTGCTGCAGTGTCCTTATAACTGCAGCCACTGCAGTCACCTTGCCATATTACGCTGCACTGGGACAGAAATTACTCTGCACCTGATGCTGAACGGGGGTTTAACAGTTCTGGAAGAGACAAACTCTTCTGCCTCAGGCACTATCCAGCTGCTGATGGAGTGTTTGCACATCTGAAACCACCCGCCATGCAGTTTTTTCCCCCATCTTCTTGCATTGCAAAATACTGCACCCAGTAAGTTTCATCCAGCAAAGCTTTTCTTCTGCCTCTGAGGGTGAAGGAAGTACAGCAGCAGACACTAGATAATCTAAGATATAGAACCATCTAGGTAATTCAATTGTAAAATCAAAACCTCTGTCTTTTTATTAAAATTAAAAAGGAAAAAAAAAAAAAGGAAAAACGCAACTCTTAGATTTTAATTTCCCAAGTAGTAGATAATTAAACCATAGGCTACTTAATCACACCATCATTACACATGTACGGCTGATTCTTCATATCAGTGGACATTTGTCATAACACAAGTCTAAATAAGCCTGAGGAGATGTAATGAACAGCATTTGGACACACAGCTTAGTATTCATAGAACTTTACAGCACAGCACCTTTGAATACCTTTCTCAAATAGAAGAACTGGGCAGGCTACACTAAAATATTCATGAAGGATAATGAAAAAACAGCCGTCAATGACAGTGTTATAGGTTGGTTAATATTGTATGATGAGTGTGTTATAACCATAAATAAACAATAAGTATAAATGACAGTTGAATATAAATAATCATTAATACAAATAATAATAAAAAAATCTAAAATCAAAAGGGCAATGTGATAGAATCAGAAGAGACATCAGCTACCAAATGGTTTTCCTTATTACTTCTCATTCTCTCAAAAAGCTTTCAGAGCTGATATTGTTATTCTCTGCTATGAAAACCAGAACAACGCTGTATGCTGTGCTTCTTTCTCCTTTGACATGCATTGATAGCATTTCAACAATATGCTATTGTAATAAAAAAGAGCGATCTTGACCTTTTAGAGGGTGCAAACCTTAAATAGGCCATGAGCACAAAAGTAACGAATCAGAAGAACGTATTGCCAATAAGGTTTCCTCTTCCCTGGAACTGAAAGGAAGGAGCTTGCATGAGCCATCTGTAATTGTATTTCGCTTAAATGCAATCTTCAGCCTCAGACTACAATCACTGGGAAAAAAGAGCTAAAATAGTTTCACTGGTTGAGAAATATTCCAAAGAGAAAACAAACAAAGAAAAGAAGACAGAAGAACGTTCCTGTGGCTAACAGCCTCAGCTGAATGGAGGTGTAAGAGGTGCAGATGCACCCTCTGGGTTTGGTATGTGGTTTACAAGAGAGAGGGGGAAAGTCACTCAACTTTCCAAATCTCCTTTCCAGCAGTATAAAAGGAACAGAAAATTCCAGATACCTGTCTTGCCTGTCTCTGTCACAAGCTTTAATAAGAAACAACTCAACATTGATGAAGACAGCATAACCCAGCAGAAATGTCGCACACAGCAGCAGTTGTGCAGTGCTGGGTAACAGAGGCAAAAACCAGTTTCGCCGCTGTAACCGGAGGAGACTGATCATACAGCCTCCCCCAGAAAGCTCTCTCACCCCTATTGTGCACAGAAATAAGTATCACCTACGAGAAACTTTCTAGAGGTGTTCTTCCTTGAACTAGCGCTCAGTATTAACTGGGCAACTTGACAAGCAATCTGCAAGATGCTGGTGGAAATGTTGAAGAGCTTGAATGATTGTCCTAAGACTGCACGGGTGCCTGTATGTAGCAAAATACAGAATACTTCCATCAAGGAATTCACATTCACTCAATGTTTAAAGAATGCCTTAGCCTTCTGGATTTATCTTATCTAGGGAACCTACTGTGTCACATCCAAAGGCCATACCTTAATTACTCCATTACACCTGGGCCTTTGAACCCATTTGTTATCTTGGCCAATCTTCTGGTCCCCCTACCAACCTGAATATATTTGTGAACAGTAGATGGTTGTTGGGAAGCTGTAGTGCAGATGGAGACTTTCTCAGGGAGATGCCTTGTCTAGAGTAGCTACTCAAAGCCTATTAATCAGGGAGGGCCATGACTAAATTCGGATGAGAACTGCCCTACTTAGAGGGGGGCAGCAACAAATTCTGCTATAGCTTCTCTGTCCCTCTTTGCTTGCAGGCTTTCCCACGCCAGAAGTAGGTAAAGCAGCTGGCTGCCCATCAGTCACACTGTTTCATGCAGCCCTATAAAGCACTCAGGAGCCATGTTAAAAAAACATTCTCTGCAGAACAGGAATACAGGCCACACCAACTTCAACCAGCTGTATAAGTCTTACACATCTTTCTTCGCTCTCCCATTCTTGCATCCCTTTTTTGTTATGTCATGGTTGAAGCACTTATTCTCCACTTTTGAAGTCTTGTGTGTAACCCTGCCCTATTCCACAGAACGTTGCCATCTAAGGATGCCAGGGTGCCAGTCTACCTGTCACACATACACTGGCCATCACCCCTCCAATTTCTTCCATGGTGATCCCTGAGCTACCAGGGGTTGGATGCTTTATATCTGATATTTGATTTTGGAAGAACAGTTGTTATTTCACATGTGTGGTTGAAAGGATTGTCCAAACTACCTTGAGACTTTTTTCCCCATAAACAACTTCTTAGTAATTTCTTGATAAAACTGGCTCTGGAATGATGTTTATTAGGGACCACTTTTCCTTGTTTTGTTTGGCTTTACAGCAACTAGATTTTTAAATGACTCCTCCATTCAGGTTTGGTTTTTCAAAGCCAGAAGAGAAGCCATGACCAAGCTCCTGTTAACTGAGATAGTGTCCAAGAGTTGGAGAAACTTTGCCTTCCTGTCACTTGAACATGATCCTGGGGGAATGGTTTCCTGCTGGTGTAAACAGCAGCATGGATATCAGCTCATAACCAGCCCCAAAATCTTCAATAAAGAAGTAAGGCTCACTTATTACAGACAGAGGTAAGTAGCCAAGTGATACGGTTATTTATAAACTTTTGTTAAGTCTGTCATTTTTAACTACATTTGAAAACAACCTTTTAAAATGATGTTTCAGGAACACAGCCAATGGCAAGGCTAGCTGGTCTTTGGTATGATTAGATTTTGCTCCCTTTACCTTGATGAAACGATGCCTTATTAGCATTCTAAAATGAGAGTGTGCTCTAAATGTAAGTGGATTTTAATACAATATTTTTGAGGAAATGTCAAACTGCATTGGGTACATCTTCTCCCTGCCCCCTTTCTCTTCTCCGAATAGCAGAGTTCAGCAAGGAACTGTGCCAAAATAATGAGCAAGGGACAGAGGGAATTTCAGAGTCAAGGTAAAAGATGAGAAATACTTTCTGCCAGCAGTAACGTCACTGTGGTTCTGCCGCCACCTGCTTAATTCAGTGCCTTTCCTTTGGTTTTGCACTGATGTAACTGGAGTCTTGGCTCTATACATTACTCATGACTATTCAATTAGTACTTAATACCACACACCAAAACTTGGAAGTTTTGCCTTTGTAAAGTGGTATCAGCTGGCACAGTTATTTATACTGGCTGGAAAAGTCAACTCAAGCAGTTATCCTCTATTATGCACCCTGGTTTATTTGGGGTTACTGGAGCTGTGCACCCATGGGTGTTAGGAGGTTAAAAGGCCCCTGAAAAATTGTTGCCCAAAGTTACTGAAGTCTGGAGTAAAAAAACAAAAACAAACTCCAAACCCAAACCTTAAACAGGCAAAGCATACCTGCTTAAATTAAATTAAATATTAACATCCTCTGCTTTAGAGCAGCACCATGACTGTAATATGTGCACGGTTAATGAACCGCAATTTATTTACACCTCAAACAAAGAGTATCCTCGCTGCCCTAAAGTAGTTAAATTGCCCTCTTCCTAGCGAAATTTATTGCCATTTAAACATGCCAAAAGGCCATTCTGCTGGTCATTACAATAATCTATCATTTCTGCAACTGCTGGTATCCTGTTCTGTGGTCAAATTCAATCTGAGAAGGGTCAACAGAATTTTTCCACCAAATGCTTCCCTCTTGCCTGTCATCAATTTACTTTTGTCAACAAAAAGGGCATTACTACCGAATGAAATAGAAGATCCCCTTAAGACCTCTAGCAAACAGTGAGAGCTTCTCTGATGTATCGCATCTTTTCTGCTCGCAGATGCATGTGAGTGTGTGTGTGCTAGGACCTTAACTCTGCTGAACGCACGAGCAGAAATTTTGTAGCTTAGCAAGCTCCTTTTACTCCGATTAGCGTTCACACTTCTAGCTAGTGTGGGCAGTTGCATAATATTTTCATTGTTTCTCTATGAAAACACTTTTAAGCCTATATTTTCAATTGGGAAATTATAACCGCAGTAGCAACTCAGCTTTTTGTCACATGGCTCTTCTGCTTTTCTTATATGCAGGCAATTGGAGTGCACACAGAGACTTGTTTCACATCACATCACCTGGTAGCAATACAGTTCCAGCTGGATGCACGCACAAGGACAATAGAGCCGCTGCTTAGAGAAGCCATGAGACGACATCTGAAAGCACACTCTGCTGCTTCATGCTATTTTTGCCACTCCTCAAGTTGTAGTTGCTCCGTTTTCAGCTGGTAAGGCAAAGTGAGCTACTTGTTGCATGTGTATTAGGCCATTAAACAGTGACACACACAAACATGCACACAAAAGGTTAAGGACCACCAGTTTACAAAGAGAAGTACAACTTTGACTTGTCACTGACTCTTTTAAATTTTACATGGCTAATGTCTCTACTGGGAGCATCACACCAAAACCTCACTTCATTATAAATGCTGGGGAACTCTTGATTCTGTTGAAAGCACAGCTAGATTTTGGCTGGGTATCTAAAAATCCTAGGAAACAGTCTAGTGCCATTTAATAAAAATAATACTATTAATAAAACTACCAGAGTTTCCTTCAATGATTTTTAACATACCAAAGCCAAGAAACACAAACCCAAATTAAGTCAATTAGGTCACAACTAGCTATCAGCATCCTCTTCATGTAGCTGAAGGACCTCAACACCGCGTGCCATTCTTCTAGCACACTGTGAAAAGCTTAGGAGGTAGTATTATGCCTAATCCTTGTCACAAAGAATTAAAATAATTTATACATATGTATAAAACAGAGGGAGAAATGAAAGGCAAGGGTAAGTGCCAAATGTGTAGCTTTGAGGCTTCCTTGTAACAGGAATACTGTGTTACCTTGGTCTGCAAGCAGTTTGTCCCAAAGCCTGGGATAGAAGGCAGGGAAAGGGTTTGTGTGTTTGTTGGAAGAAGAAGTCTGAAAGTGTTTCTTGGTGTAGGAGGCAAGTAGTGGCTGGGCATACGACTACCACAATAAGGAAAAGCATGTAATCAGAGTAAGCAGGAATGAGCAAAACCCAAAGCCCCTGACAGCACTGAGTATCTTAAGCATTGCTTATTACACTGGCTTCAAGCGATGCCGCTCAATAAGTCATTTCAGGACACACTTTCATTCTAGAAGTACTTGCTCAGCGCCAGTGGTTCTGCTGCATTTTCAGCTGCATCCAACTAATCTTCACTGGTTTTCATTTTTGGGGCGGTGTTTGGTTTTCTTGTTTTGTTTGGTTTTGGGTTTGTTGCTTGGGTTTTTTTCCCCACCATTTATCCACAGGCATAACAGACATGACAGTTTATTCATACCATCTTATCTTTCCTCTGTTCTTTTTTTTTTCATATGGACAACGTGTAGTCAATCTGGAATGACTTTTAGTACTTTCTTCCCATCTGTGACCTCCCTAGGGTGATCACCCAGGAGAAAGGCTTTTGGTGTTGGTCCCATTCCAATAGCAAGCAGAAATTGCCACTTCATTTCCTATAACGTCCCACAGAGCCATATGTTTTGATGAATCATAGTACAGACTTGAAGAGCCACTTTTTTCAGTGACTCAAGGAACTAAATTCACAAGTAGCAAAGAACATGGATTCTCTTTCGCTTGGAACAAAAAATAATCCCTGTACTCCATCCTGTCTCCCACATCATTTCTGTGGCCAAGTGATATTGTATTTTACTTGGAAATGCTCTAGCTGATGTAGCATGTGGGCTTTTCCAAAGCTAAGCGTTTTCCACATGTTATCATTAGAAGAGCACTAAAGCTAATGTCCAGACCAATTAACCAAGAAGGGTTATTAAGGGCAAGGGGCAGAGAGAGAAATAATAACAAGACAACATTTTTTAGTGAAGAACTACCTGTTTGTAGAGCTTTGTCCGGTTTTCTTCTTCAGGTTGTTTTCCTGCATGGGAATATGCAATGATCAGATGCTCCTTCTCAGGAGTGACAGTGAGGATACTGCAGATTTGGAAAGCTAGTCTGTCTCATAATTTTGGTTTTGTACAGGAAGCCAGAGGTCTTGACAGGCATGTTTAATAAAAAAATAATAATCCATGCTTGGATACAAAAATTCACTCAAACACTGTTGTTTGAGCTCTGAAGCAAAACCTCTACTCAAAGAGCCTCCAAAACAATTGTGTCAAAGTCATACTAATGCTAACAACTTATTCCAAGGAAATGAAATCTGCTGTGGTGAGAATCAGAATTGTTAGAACTTAATGTACATAAAAATATGTAGCCTGTCTTATGCAGAGCTAAATTTTCTTGAGCTGGCTACAGTCCTCAGCATTCTCTCTTCTGATTTTTAATCACTTGGAAACATCCAAAATATTTTTCTTGTGCTGGAAAGATGATGAAAGTTGCTCCCCTGTTTGAATACAGCATAGGTGAAGAAACTGCCTGTGACAGCTTATAGCAATTACTTGTCTTGACTTTAAAGGAGAAGAGTTGGCCAGCAATGTCACTCAGAGGAGAATAAAGAGATGCGAGATGCCCCTCTCTTCAAACGACCTACATGTATCCCTGGTCTCCGTGCTCAGGGGAACAGTTTGCATGTGAGCAGAGAAAAAGGCAGAGCTTTGTTTCCACCAGCCCCACTGCACCAACCAGGAGATCTGTACTAATTAGTAGCAGGGGGAATCAATGAGCCTGTTCTTAATATAGGCCAAATTTGTATTCTTTTCTACTGTAAGAAGAGGGAAACCAGGAAAGACACTGAGATTCTCTAAACATCTCTGTATGGCTATTGACCTTCAAAGCATCAGGCAGGGCCACTGTTTCGACTTTCAGCAGCAACTGCTGTAGCAATCAATATTTTGCTGAGCAGTATACAGATTCTCCACCAGGGATGGGGTAATCCAGTTTGTACATACAAACTGGGGGATTAGAAACTGGGAGCAGCCCTGTAGAAAGAGATCCAGGCGTTTGGGCTGCTGGCAAGTTGAACATGAGTCAACTGTGCCCTGGCAACCAAAAGGGTCAAACGTGCTGGGGTGCACCAAGAGCTGCACAGATCAAGGGACGATTGTCCCACTCTACCCTACTGGTATGGCCCCACTTTGAGTACTGTGTGCAGTTTTGGACATTTCAATATAAGAAGGACATCAGATTATTAGAATGCATCCAGAGGAGGGCAACCAAGATAGTGAAATGTCTCAAAGGCAAGATTTATGAGGAACAGCTGAGATGATTTGGTTTGTTCAGTGGGAGAAGAGAAAGCTGAGAAGTGACTTCATTGCAGCCTACAACTTCGTCATGGCAGGCAGCAGCTGATCTCTCTGTTGATCACTTAGGACATGAGGAAATGGAATGAAGCTGCTTCAGGAAAAGTTTAGACTGGACATTGGGATAAAGTTCTCTACTGAAAGGGCAGTCAGTTACTGGAACAGGTTCTCTAGGGAAGTGGTCAGAGCACCAAACCTATCAGAGTTCAAGGAGAATCTGAATGACTCTCAGTCATATAGTTTAATTTTAGCTAGTCATATGAAGAGCACTTGGTGATCCTCATCAGTCCCTTCCAACCTGAGATATTCTGTGATTCTGTGAATATGCAGACCAGCCAGGTTGTCTGCTTAATTAGGGTTGGTACATGAAATTTCCATGCCTTGAGAGGTGGGCCAGGGCCTATGTGACATTCAGACTACTTGGTGAGATTGTAGACATCATAGCTGGCTAGAACTCCCTAGCTCCTTTTTCATATCAGTTTCCAGTAGTTAACTGGTACTATCTGCTGGTACCACCCAGGAAACATCCCACCAGCTCTGCCCTTTCACTGGCTCTGCCTGCCCACAGGCCAAAAAGTTGCAGCTACTGCTGTCTTTGTAATCATTTATTGCCACCGCTTGGAAGGAGCTACAGCTCCAAAAGAAGCTCAGTTAGGAGTCCAACGTGAGTCCTGCTCTATAGTCAGGCATTCTAGAATGACCCATTTTCCCCTTGCTCAGTTCTGTCCCCCAGAGTATGCATTGGGGCTTAATTCTAATTCTAGTAACTGAACTGGGGCAGATGCTCCTGGTGAAAGGGCAGTAATGGCTTCAGTTGATGGAATCAGATCTGTCGCATGTCACCTGGCAGAGCCAGAGTGGTTTTGCAGGGTTTTTCTGTAGTTTGGTACCAGGAATGTAACTTGGTTCTGGCTGGAGCCTTTGCTCAGCTTGATCTCTACTGCAGTGGTTCGTATTGCATCTGCATGACAAATTTTGAAAGCTGAATCAATGTGAAAAGCAGAAAATTAAAGATATGAGAACTGAAGGTGAGCATCAAGAATTTTGTCTTTGTCAAATAGGAAGACCTCTTCCGTGCTCGTCCTTGCTTCAGATACGAAGCATGAGATGAATTTGGAAAAGGATTTTTGTGCCAGGACAAATTCTCAATAAGAGCACTTCATCCAAGAAGTAATTTGCTTCACCAGTAATTTTTCAGTATTTCCTTTGTCATTGTTGAAAGGGTTTGTGTCTGAATAAAAACCTTGTTTTTGATGAAGGTCAGATTTTGTTTTGTGGCTTACAACTCCAACGAGACCCTTAACTGTATACACAACGGTATTATTCTTAAACTACAATGATCAATAACCTCAGAAGTCAATACTGAAACAGACTACTGAGTCAGAGCAGGATGGAAAGATAAGACTGTGTAGAAGGCAAAAACCTTACTTAAATGCAAATATATATATGATAACTGCCAGCACGGTAAAAATCATACAGCTCATGATGGCCTTATCCAAAACTCATAAAACCCAGCTGGTAACAACCTTGCACATTCAAGGGTTCTGGGTTTTGTGTCAATGAGCCAAATTTCACAAGTTCTGCGGCTAACAGATCCGGCATTATGTTTCAACTTCTTTTCCCCCAAGGAAGGTGTCTGCTAAATACAGCTCTTCAGCATTGATGTTGCAGGACAGTTTCCTAGCTGGAAGAATGATCTAGCAGTGGTATTGGGATTTGCTGCATATCAAGAGAAGCAAGTGAGACATTGTCACAGTCACACAGATCGTGACAGCCTTTCAATTTTTAATCCATTGAGTATGTTCAATGTTGCCAGATGATATAGTCCATTGACAATGGTTATTTTATACAAATCTGCTTGTTTCTTATGAAAAGTAAGAAGTCATGGCTTGGTCATAACAAAATTTAAAGAGGCAATAATTCCACTAGGGAAAATAATGACATACGTCTCTCTGCTTAATATCAAGGTGCCTGACTTGAAAAAATGAGTTAGATAAATCTATCATATTTTGCAAGAAAATATTGGCCATTATTCATCTATATTTAATCTAACCTGCTCTAGCACATCAACTGGACAGGGTTAAACCCATTAAAAATATCCTCATGTTTCTTGTCACTGTTGTATAGGCCATGACAAACATCAGGCCTCAGGCAAAAAGGAAGTAAACATTTCATGTCATCAAAACATGAATTTCAGCTTTGCTTGACAATTTTCCAGGGAAGGACCTGGGTTGACAGCTTACGGGTGCACAGAATTATTGCTTGCCTAATGTTGAATAACATAAGCCCTCACAAATCAAGTCTCACTTTCCAGACACTCTAATAATTCAAAATATAGTGACATTTCTTCCAATGACTGTACACTAAGCCAAAGAAGCCAGCAGTAGTGTCTGGAAATGCTTGTCATAAAAACACATCTGATACTGGTCATATTAAAAGTTTATTTTGTTTCTTATGTAGATACCCAGCAGTTGTTAGTGTCTTAATTCATAACAGGCACTTATCTCCCTCTGCTCTGGCTCAAGGCAGCCTGAACAGCAAGGTAAGAGATGTAGACAAGAGAAGCTTTGAAGATGCTAAAGAGCAGCAAGAGGGAAAATAAAGGGAGGTGGGCTTTTTTTTCCCCCTAAGTAAACTGGTGACAGGATAGTTGATCAGATGCACTGCCTGCTCTGATCAAGTTTGACAATTTCTACAGTTTTATCTTCCTGCAGAACAGAAACACAAACTGAACTGACAGTGGCAGCCAAGATAGCTCCCTGAAACAGCCAAGGGAAACAAATATCCAGTTATTGACATATCAATAAATTATTGTAAAAATACCAGACTATATTAATATTTTTGAAGAGGTAATTAGGTCCATCATTTGAAATATTCTGCTATTTACTTTGGCTTGCAAGCAGACTTTCTCATGCCAGGTGCAACTGCTTTTTGTCTGGCAGTGAGTCACAATGTAAGGAACCTTTTCCCTCTCTACTGGGAAAGCCAGGCTTTCAACATTTGATGAGGTCATTCACTGAACTCTTCCTTTCTCTTTCTGCCTGCCACTACACTTTACTTTCTGTTGATGTCTCTGAAAGGCCACTCCTTTTCCTCCTTGCTGGGATGAGCACAGGTTGGACCAGGGTCAGGAGCTCTACTATGGATGACTGTGATGATGCCCATTCTCACCAATCCTTGTCCTGCCTTCTTTAGGGAATTACATCTTGTAGCTAGGCAAGTTCCTGCAGTCCCCTGTCTCATTTTCCTTGTACATAACTCCTGATTAAATTTGAATACATCAAGTGTTATCTATGGAGTTTAAGAGGTCAAGATCCTACTGAAAGGACTTGATGGAAAGTGACAGCTAGTTAAATCTGAAAACATTTCAAACTGCATTCTGCTGTTCTGAACACAGGGACCTAGAAAGTTTTCATGCTGTTTTTTTGTTGTCTGTTTGTGTTGTTGTTGTTGGGTTTTTTTTAAAAAAACCCAGAAACCGAAACAGAAAAACCATGTAATGTTGGATCAACTCTAAAAAAAGAAATTTGAAAGAGTTCATTCTTCAACTCTGAGATCTTCCACTGGAATGTGAACAGTAGAGCTCTGAAAAGGAACAGTGGTGAATGGGGCTGATTCTCTGTGGGCTGACAGGGAGGGCTGCACCCGGCTGAAAACCTGGACTTGTACACAGACACTCAGCTAGGTTTTTTCCTTCAAAACAGGGTGGACCTGTAGCTTATTGGCCAGCTCACTGCTTGCAGTTACATGGTGTTTGTGTTACCCTTCTGTTTCTGTCATCTGGCAATACTCATAGCTATCTGAAAGCTCATTGAAAACCATGAGGTATTTTGGCATTACATCTTCACTGCCACCCCTCCCCCCACCCCATACCAAGTTCTGCTGCAGGCACTCACAGGTACAAGGAAAGAGAGACTCATTATGTTTTGCGGTCCATTAAATGCCCAGAACGGCCAAACATTTGCATGCATAAACAAAAAGCTTTTTTCAGTATGTGCTTCTAGGTACTGCTGCTAGGTAAACCTTATACTTGGAAACTAAGAGAAGTGAAATCTCCCTGTTGTTAATGAGGTACAGATCTCTTTATGAACAACATTATTTTGAAAAGTGTTTTCAGTGTGAAAAAGTAATAAATGAGACCTAGATTCACCTTTCAGTCTGTCCTAATAAAGAGGCAGGACTTGGCTTTGCTGCACCAGCAAGCAAGCAAGGAACAAATAAATAACATCCACAGATCATCATTAGTTGACCAAAATGGGCATCAGACTGACTGACAGAGCATCACCCTGCACAACAAAAATGATTGAACACTCATGAAACAATTCCTAACTGTCCAGTTTCAGCTTCAACTTTTAAGTGGTCAGCATCGGTTCTGCATAATACAATGGTCCATGAGTTGCAGCAGCTCAGAAGCCACTTTCTCAGCACGCTGGGCCCGTACAATATGGTGGCAACCTCTCGCTTCCCCTGTGGGTAGCAATATTTGAATCACTCAGGTTTAATCCAGGATCACAAGCACATGAGAACTCTAAGTCACATTCTCTCCTTGCTTCCCTTCCGCTCTGCAACCAGACAATGTTGCATTATGCCTCTGTGGAATGAGTTAATCCTAAGACCATACTGTGAAGCAATCTAAGTCAAAGCTGGGGATCTGCACTGCCAGCGTCCACCAATGTCCCCAGCACCTCTTCCCCACTTGCCCACAGGGACCAACAGGCAAATGGCCAGCACTTCTTTCCCACACTGAGCTCAGAGAGCTTTGAAAAGGTCTAGGGAGGAGAATGGCAAATCTTTTTTCTTCTGTTCCTCTGTGCAGGCAAAACAAAATTGAGCTTCATCCAGAGACCCTCTTGTCCACAAAGGCACAAGGAAGTTGCAGCTTAGCTGCAGAGCCAAACCCAGCTAGGACTGTCAAGGAGACCAATTTTGCTCATACACCTGGGTTTCACCCTGACATCCCTTTATCACTGAAGCACCAATACCTTGACTGACATGGCTGAGCACAGGCTAGAGTCACTCGTGCGTACTGATAAGGGGACATGGCAGTGATACAATACCAGATGCAGGAAGAATGGAAGCCATGGGTAGCTAGGAGACCAGCAAAGGTCCTGTACCCTGCTGTCACCACACCATCTTGTGCACACAAGTACCCATTGACAGAAGCAGCAACTTCCAGCATAGCTATGTGGAGATGACTCTGCTCTTGCTGCTGGGTTGAACATCACTGTCATCTTGTTTCTCCGTTGTCATTCACTCCTAGGAACTCCCCAACTTACTACACATCCTTAACTTTGATAACTACATTTGATTTAGGAAAACAATATTATGATGCAGACACTTTTTGCTCAAAGTCAGAAAAATTTGCTTTGAAGACTAGCTTCCAAAATAGAATCACATTTCAGCACAAAACCAAATCCTAGAAGCAACTTGTGCAAAGAGAGATCCAACTGTGAAAGCTTTCCACAAGGTCTCTCGCCAAAATTCACAAACTCTTTTCCTCACAAGACCAGCTGTAAAACTATGCACTTGCCAAAGCATGCCCAGGTGGCCAAGAGGGTCAACAGCACCCCGGCCTGTATCGGGAACAGTGTGGTGATTGCTCTCCTGTACTCGGCCCAGGTGAGGCCCCACCTTGAGTATTGTGTCCAGTTTTAGGCCTCTTACCACGAAAAAAAGACATTGAGGGGCTGGAGTGTGCCCAGAGAAGGGTAACAAAGCTGGTGAGGAGTCTGGAGAATAAGTCTTAAGATGAGAGACTGAGGGAGCGGGGGTTGCTCAGCTTGGAGAAAAGGAAGCTGAGGGGAGACCTTCCTGCTTTCTACAACTACCTGAAAAGAGGGTACAGAGAGGTGGGGAGTGACTTTTCCCAAGTCACAGGTGATAGGACAAGAGGAATGGCCTCAATTTGTTCTGGGATAGGTTCAGGTTGGCTATTAGGAAAAACGTTTATGCTAAAAGGGTTATTAAGCATTGGAATGGGCTGCACGGAGAAGTGCTTGAAGCACCATCCCTGAAGGTATTCAAAAGATGTGTTGACATGATGTTCAGAGACATGGTTTAGTAATGTTTTTCATCAGAGTCAGGTTGATGGTTGGACTGGGTGATCTGAAAGGTCCCTTCCAACCTAGACAATTCTATGATCCCCACAGACTATCATAGCCCAGAATATTTCTGCACACCATACCCAGGCTAACCAACTTGGCCAAGGCAGAGACTCTTCCTAAGTGTGGAAATATCACTGTCTGTACCACCACATTATTAGAACAGTGATAGTGAGCATCTTGGTGAGTAATGAATATGTTGTTGTCTAAAATGTTTCCATTCCTTGAGTGAGTTTGACCTTTGTGAGTCCTATCTTCAGGCCTTCTTATATTGTACTATTCCTTCAGTAACTGTTGGCCAAATATTTCTGTACGGACTGACAAAACTCTAACAGGGCCCATAAGTCGTGGTTTATGCATTTGTAATAAATTACATATTAAACCCATAAGTTTTGTAATTAGTACTGCAGTTTCTTAGCTATCTTTTAATCAAGTGTATCATATAATGAAATTACCCTTCAGTGTGGCTTTTCAACTTTTCATCCAGCTGTCCCAAGGTTTTGTTTTGTAGGCTAGTTTAGATATGTTAGTCAAC
Organism: Thinocorus orbignyianus; assembly: GCA_013400375.1. Classification (NCBI taxonomy): domain Eukaryota; kingdom Metazoa; phylum Chordata; class Aves; order Ciconiiformes; family Thinocoridae; genus Thinocorus; species Thinocorus orbignyianus. Next base: position 50,938 of record VXBW01007586.1, read on the forward strand.
AAAAGTAATAACTGAAAGAGTAGATGATGTATACAGCTAATCCACTTGAAAATTATGATTGCTTCATATACTGTTCTGCATATATAGGCAAGTATTTGGTCTACTATGCGCTTTAATAAAGGTCAGGTATTTTATTTTTTTAAAATAAATACTAATATGATTTTGCAGACAGGTCTCTTAACACGGCAACACTGTTCCCTATACAGTACTAATTTCTTTTCAGATAGCTCCTTTTAAAAATGTTGTAGCGGTACTTACTGGAGCTGTTTTCTATGTTCTTTCTTTGCAGAAAACCCAGAAGCAGTCTCTGTGATGTGATGAGGCCGTAATCAGCAGCCCTGTCCTTGTCTACAGGAGGAAGCAGCTTTACGGCTTCCAACTCAAGAGTCCCTGCAAAACTATTAAGTGACTCCTGGCATTTAATATCTTTGCCAATTACCCAGGGGGTTGATTCTACCACACTCGGACCCTTTTATAGGTGAGAATACTTGCCTAAATTAAAGCTAGAATTTAATTGCGTCAAATATGGTTGCCCTGTTTCCAATTGTGTTTGATATGGCCATCTCCAAGGTCTGAACCTGCCCATCTGGAACACAATCAGCAGTTAGAGTAAGCACATCTGAGATGACAAGTCCATTGTATTTTAACAATGTCATCTTCCCTGCAGTGTGCTGTGTTCATGGCACTGCTGCACATGCATGACAGACGGGGGATAAATGGCATAGTGAGTGTATCACCCCAGCCATCACATGGCTTTTGGATGAATGCCACTTGAGATGAGTAGCACAGGAAGATGAAGTGGAAAGAAGATGGGGTGATGGTGGCTACAAATGCTGACATATACCTGTACCCTTCATTTTAAACACTAGCTGTGATTCTCAGAAGTGGGTATAAAACTGTGTTTGGATTACTAATAAATAGCATACAAAATGCAGTTGTCATCTTAACATTTTGCTATGCAGATAGGGTTGTGCCTTCTAAGCAAAGCAGCGTGCTGCCCTCAACAGAAAACCCTGTTTATCACTTGGAGATGCAATAAAAATAACAAATGTCCAGAGTAAACCTAATTCACTGTGCTACTTAGTATTTGAAATACATAAATATGTCAAGCAAAAGACCTCTAATAGACCCTTTTATCCTAGTAATAGTGTACATATAATTTTCCTCTCATTAGTACAAAAACTACCTAGGGAACTATCGGCCCATCCTTCATCCATTTAATCTGCATTAGTTTACTTTTACCTTGTGCTTAATCTGCTTTCCCTCAAGGTATTTTGAATAAATCAATAGGAATACATGATTGTTTAATGATTTTTAGAAGAGCTCCCTTCGACCACAGCTGCATGATTTAGAATGACTAATTCCTCTTTTTACAATTGATTCCGCCACACACGACCCATCTATTGCTACCATGTCTGGCCAAAGGGAACAGGAGCTCCAAAGTGAGGGGGGTCTTAAAGGGGCTGAGGAGGGTCACCAACAACTTAGGAGGAAAAACAAGCGAGGCAACAAAATACTCAAAATAAATGCTCTTAATTCTTGGCAACAGGCTCCAGCTCCCTAACATAGCTCAGTGCTATAGCCTGATCGTGCCTCTCATATACCTGGGCTTTGGGTGCACCACCACGCCTTGCATTTCAAAGTGGCCAAGGGTGACAGAGGATTTCCTGTGAGGCAGCGAAGAGAAGGCCCAGACTGGGTACAGCCGAGGGAGTCATGACACTGGGATTTTGGTCTCAAGTACGAATGCATGTGCTTGCTGAACCCCAGTGTACAACCAGAGCTTACTTGTTTAACAGCAGAGGCAAAGCCCTCCTGATTTGATGTGCAAAGGTCCAGTAACTTCTAGCTTCCACCTCTTTTTAACGTCAAGAGTCATTTTGACAGTGTGAATAACACCAGTGAAGAAGAAATATCACTGTAAAGGGGTGTTATGCATGTTAATCCTGCTCACCGTGAAGGATGCATGGTGTAGTGTGTATAAAACTAGGGCTGGGATGAAGAGAGTTCATAGCTATATGTCCCCGTCTGACAGAGGATGTATCCCCTCCTCATCTCTATTTCTCATCTCACCAGTTGTCTAATCTTATTTAAAAAGGGCATACATATTCTCAAAAAAACTCTAAATGTGTATTACTGCATTTTAACAGAGCTCTGAGTGCAGCAGAGCCCTGGTGCCTGTTAGAGCCTCTGCACAATCAATACAAACAGCAATAGGTACCGCATAACCTTATTTTATTGTGACCATGGAGAGAATAAACCAGTTAGCAAGTGCCTGGCCTAGTGCCCTGGGCCCTAACTGCACTCTTCTCCCAAGAGTGGACCTGATATCCTTTTACAGAAGCTTTTCAGTGTGCAGCCCTTTCCCAACCCGGACACCCTCACCCAATACCAGGACCAAAACCACTTCCCTCTCTTCAGGGGTACTTAGCCTGTAATCCTTTCTATAGTACAGAAACTGTGGGTAGGAAGCTATCTGAAGTTTAAAGGTAACCACATCGTGGCTGAAGTGACAACCAGCACCTCTTACATACCCACATCACCTACAAAAGGACACAAGTTTATCTGTGGAAACCAAGATTAATAACGGTGAGTTTAGACTCCAAGCCTTGCGTGGTCCTCCCAGAGGTGGTGGCTGTCTTCTACTAGGCTGCTTTCTGCTGGGTCTTGCTCCACTGCCAGAAACGTCTCAATTTTGGGGGAGTGTTTTGAGCTGTCAGCATAGGGCACAGAGGTCTGGGAACTGCAAGAGACTTATCAGCAGTTTCACTAACAGGTCTGACCTTTCAGATGGCTGAATTCACAGGACACAGAAGTCCACAAAACCTCTCCTCCCCCTGACCCTCTCTCTTTTAAAACATTGGTGGGTTCTGGATTAGGCCATACATAAAATTTGACAGTGCTGTTAAGACTAAATTCACCTTATTTCAATGGTGGAGCTGCATGATATATGAGCACATTGGCAAACAGACCAGCATTGTATCAACACTCAAAGCTGACACTGCTACAGCACTAAAGGAAAAAATATTGGTAGCTAGCTCCAATAACTTAGAAATCTTCTTTGATCAGGACACTGAAAGTGGTTGAGACAGGCTGTGTAAGAATTCTTACAAACTGCCAAGGTACGGAAGACTTTACATTTTATGGTGAATAATCTATTGCTCTAGGGTTTGTGAGTTGACTGCAGTCCAACAAAGACTGTCAAGAAGGCTGGCAGCTCAAACTAGGATAACATTTATTATTTATTCTATTATCAGCTCACTTAATCAGTTCCCGAAGCTCTATGCAAGGTGGACTTTTGGGGAGACAGGGAACTCTCATGTAAAGAGCAGAATAGCATAATGCTGTGGAAACTGGGAATCCCCAGTGGTTCAGAAGAGGTGCCTATACCCTGCACTGAAGAACTGTTCCATACATCAGAGGAGTATCCTTGTGGTACAGGAGCAGGTGGAAAGCAGGAACAACAGTCAGCCACTGTCACCACTCACCCTCTTCAGCTTGTCCCCAAGAGGAAAAAGCACCTTGAGGTTTTAGGAAGAGAAAATAGATGTAGTAGACTAAGTTCATAAGATGTTAAAAGGATCCCTGATAGTGTGTGCATGTATATGATAACTGCTGTCAAATAGTTAGAGCAGTGTATCAAGAAATCTGGCAACCAACAGGCATCTCCAAGCAGTCTACTCTTAAGGGTCCCAGGACTGTCCCTGACATAATACAGCACATTTAGTGACCGCACAGGGGAAAATTCTGTAGGACTGGAGTAGATGTTACTCAAGCCATCTACAGACTCCCTGACCTGGCAGGCACAGTCATGCCCTCCAACAGACAGTGATCCCCTGCCACAAGCCAGCTCTGAACTCCACTGGAGATGCAACTCAACAGAAGCAACAAAACTCAGCTTTTCTGCTCCAGATACCCTACCCACAGGTCAAAGCCTCTGCCATAAGCAACAACATACCCAGTTCTTCTACCTGCCACTCAAAGCTTCGAGCTGAGGTTCCCCATTTACCCCAACAGATACCAGCGATGTTTTAGCTGAAAATTGACTTGAACAGCTCCCAGCCGAGAGCCACAATTAGCAGACTGAAAACTGGGTTACCGCACCAGCAGGATAATCATCCCCATTCCCTAGGGCTTAACCACTGAACTCAGCACCTGGCACCAGGAACACCCACAGAACCCACAGGGGACGGAGTGAGGGTCTTCGCAGATGAAAAGTAGAGGTAAAACCCATCTGGCATTAAAGTATTTTCATTTCTACACAGAGAAATATCATCCAGGGACTATCGCCTAGTATCACACAGGAACGTAAGTGGTGTGAAAACTTAATTTAGGTAATCTGAGCTGCAGTTCTGTGTGCATTAAATATAGTCCTGCTCTTCCTCAGACTACCTCTACATGGAAAAGAAGAACTATTGGACAGGACAGAAGTATCTTACACCTCCAGATATACACTTAAATTCACAAACCTACGTATTTTCTTCGCATGTTTAAAATTAAAGTGGAGGAAATTATTTTTAGTGGTAAAGTAGCATCTTACGTATTTTGTTTACCAGCACCTTACTTCTTGGCCGTTTCAGAATATTACATCAACCACCCCAAAGTGCCTTTTTCTTTTTTTAGCTTTCAAGCAAATGAAACATTTATATTAAAACTGGTTGACCAAATGATAAAAGTGTTTATATCCGTAGAGCCAGAGTGATCAACCTGTAGCTGGAAGGGAAGAAGGGAATGGCTTTGAGAAAGCAATACTTGTGAGCTGAAATGGAAAGAATGATTTTTTTTTGTTTCTTTCCCTCCCTTATTTTATCCTCTGTATGTCCTCTAATAACTTGCTGAATTTTTCTCAAGTTCATTTGGTTAATAGTACTTCTGATCTTTTTGTTCAGCCTTGAACTAAATATAAACATCTTTCTCCTGTAGCACACCCTTGTAATAAGGCCCTGGCATCAGTGGACATTCCAGGCAACCCCTGTAGCTATAGGCTCCTACTGGTTTTAAAGGGTCTCAAATCTCCATCAAGTGAAAAGGTCAACAACTTAGACTCTAAAAGTTCATGTGATTAAATCTGCAATAAAATAGGTGCCGTGTAAACAATTTAACTTCTTCTTTATTATTTTCCACTACTGCTCCATCAGATCGTCTCTATATGTGTCGTTTGTGTTAAGATACAATAATTTCAGAAGTCACCTATATTTTTTTAAAAATCTGCATAAAACAGATACCAGTGCTTGATTCTAAGGCCCAACTCCCTTAGTAAATGCAGAAGCATCTAACTAGAGCAAGGGTGCACCTATCTTCTGAAAAGCAAACTCTACCAAACAACCCGCACACGCCCCAAACTCGCCTGGCTCCCATCCGCTGTGAACTTTCAGCACAGAAACGAGCCTCACAGCCCAGAGCTGGGAGCTGCCTGCCAGACCTTAAAACATCCTGCCCTGATTAGGGTGCCCAGAAAGAAGCTTGTGAGTTCTTTCCCCAATCCAGGCATTTAATCAAACCCAGCAAGTTAATCTGTCAAGCTTTTAGTGAAATATGCATATAACCCTAAGTTAATAACACATCAGAGGGGCTTCCAGTTTGTCTCCATGATTGCAAATCCTCAGACTATATATGCTTTTGCTTACACTGTCAGCTCTTTGGAGCAGTGCTTGTTCTGGCTATGTGTGTGGGCAGCAGCAAGCACAGTACTGGTGCCACTAGGACGCAAGTGAATATTAATAACTACACGGAGTATGCCTGCGTTCCCTCATTAGGAGCTAAATATGTTTGTGCTTGAATTGAAGTGACTGATGGAGCATTTGAGTCTTGGACCCAGCATCACCTTGTGGCAAGCTTTAAGGAGCTAGTAAGCCACCATTTCTCTGCTCACTTACTCTATCATGGGTCCCTTTCTCTACTCAAGCCTTTAGCTTTGGAATTGCTAAAGGTTGCCAGAAAATAGGAACAGAAGCTGGCACAAATTATTTGCATTTGTGAGCTGTGGAGCCAATTAGCCTGCAAGCCTTGAATTAGGGGGATTTGATCTTTCCTAGCTGAAGTTAGAGAGATCATGCAACACTGGGTTCAGAGGCACCAGTGTGATAAGCTCTGTGTCGCATCAGCACGCTGTGACATTTCATCTTCTTCTCTGCAGGTTTCTAACAGAAAAAACTTAACACAGATCTGTCTGTATAGGCACTCTCTCAGTCACCATGAAGTGAAGATTACTCTTTTCTGTGGTTCACAAGTCATGTATAAGTAATTTCCAGATATGCAAAGAGGAAAAAAGCATCAACAAACACTGGTTTCTCAGTTGCTCTCAAGTCAAAGGACAGTGATTCTCCCATACCCCATGCACTACAGAGTTTACCACATAGGTAAACTTCGGTTCTTAGCAGCAAACCAGAAGCAACTCTTTTGACATTCCAGCAGTACAGATGTTTAACCTTGCTCTGGGCCAAACCAAATATCACGAGCTCCCCTCACCTGTTGCAGAGAACAGAGGGGAAAACAGCCTGTTACTCTGCATTGCACCCTAAGGTAACACCCCACATTAGGCTGATGTGCCACTGACACTCAAAAGAGTGTGCTATGCTCCCGAGTGCTGTCTTGTCTGTCCTGGGAACCATTAATCCTATTAATTACGTATAAAAAGTCTGGTAGCAATTCTACAAATGAGTAAACACCAAGATAAAAGTGTAATCTTACTAGTACAGCAAATTGGATTCAGGTCCTCATTGAACAATCCCGTTTCATTTCAGCAATTTTATTATCACTGTTACTGGAACAAATTACTCTATTAAACAGAAGGGGCTTTTGTAAAAGAATTTCTTCTTGTGGGCAATATCATGAAGCTCTGTAACACAAAACCAGCAATTACACTTGTCAGGGGATTTCTCTAAGCAATTCAGCTAATGGCTTGTGACAGGTAAGACTTGAAATGTTCATTCAAGCCTTCCCTCTGCTGTATAGATACATTTTGTAAGCAGAAAAAAAGCATTTCTCCTGAAATGAATGCTTTGGACAGTGGTTTGGTTGAAATCCTACAGAAGGCAAGAAGGCCTGAGGCAGGCTGACATGCAGGACAAGGGGAGTGAGCAGGACTCCTGGTTTAAGTTAGGAATGGAGTCTGATGACAGTTACGCAGTGACTGAGACACACAAATACCCAGAGAAATCAAGACTAACCTCCTGCTGGGGGAAGTAGAACAGAAACGATCGCTGACACTGCAGTGCCAATCTCAGCAGTAAGCCAAGGTAGTCTCCAGTTCTTGATACTTTCACATCAAGATGGAAGGACAAACTGGATTTAGAAGCTGTTTCCATCAAAGTCAAGTTATCAGGCTCATTGCAGACATAGCTGGATGACCTTTAATGGTCAGCCTAGGTGTCTGGTTTTTTTTGGATGCAGTTCTGTAGGCTATACCATTTATTATGCATAAAAAAGGTGGTTGGAAAACAGCTGTCCTGATAAAGCATATTTTGAAAGATGGCTACAAGATCTATGGAAGACAAGTATCATATAAACAAAACCACCAAAAAAACATTTTAATCAATACTAAATATTTAAAAGGAGCATCCAAGACAGTGCCAAGTGTCCAGGCAACACTGAAACCTGTAGGCTGCAAGGTCTAGTTTTACCAAAACTATTAGGAAGTCGATACTTGTGAGAAATTAGGGCCATGGTACCCCAATACTATGTCTTTGAAGGTGTCAGCAAATAGCACTGTTGGTTGGTTGCGCTGAGGTATCAGACAGAATTTCCCTCTATTCTGCAATTACCTTCCTCCTCTCAGGTTCCTCTCCATGCTTCTGGAAAAGGGTCAGCCATGATTTGACTCCACATTGTGCAGAATAGGTAAAGAACAGAAAAACTCAGATCACAAGAGTAAATATGCCACCAGAAGTAAGAAAGCCATACCCAGTTTTGGGCACGTCTTCTGCCTCAGGGTTAACGCAAGAACACAAGGGGCTCCTGGATGGCTGGAAGACAAGGCAGTGTGATTATTTGAGACACTTCACCTTTGTTGTGCTTCACACCAAGTTTCTCTCTTGTGTATGTCATGAAGTGACAGTCCAGGAGAGTTAATATAAATCCTTACATTATCATTCCCCATGTACCCAGCTATTTGGAATCAATAGCTGGGGCTCCTAAGGAATTATGTGGAGCTCAGCTTGGAGATCTTTGCACAGCTCCATTCAGCCCTGGTATCCTCCATCTATTCTTAAACCCTCTAATTCCAAAGGCAAACTACTTTTTTTTT
>VXBW01007586.1:59217-81717 GCA_013400375.1 Thinocorus orbignyianus
TAAGGTCACCTCACCCCCCACCTCACTCACACACAGTTCTTCAAAAAGGGAGGCCTGCACTGGCCCTGTTTACTTAGAGCACAAACATATTCAAGGCAGTGATGTCAGATTAAAGGAAGAAAGGGGCGAGAAATCAAAGCCTCTAAACTGCACATAAAAGGCAATCGCTGGCAACCAATCTGTTCTACTTCCAACTCTTTGCACTTTATGAATAAAGGTCAAGCTGGTATTGGCACCCAAATGTTAATGTTCTTATAAGGGTTTAAGCTGCTTTAACAGCTGAATAAGTGAGAGTGATCCACAGGGCCACACCTAATCATGTCCTTACAGCAGGGAAGACCTCTGCTTCCCAGAGCTGGCTGTCCACGGGGGCACAGCAAGACCTACAAAAGAAAATTAGTTACTGATTGTCTAAAGAAGACTTGAGGTTAACCAGCCCATTCTCTGTTATTCTTCCATCCACTCTGCCTGCTGGTTGCTTTTGCACCTTCACATATTTTGTGTTTGTTTGGATTGTCGGGTTTCTTTCTGACTCTGTAGCTGTGGCTTTCAGGACATGGACTGGTATATAGAAAAAAGTACCCTCTGACTTGAAAAGAGTTAATCTGCCTTTTTCGGTTTTGGAGATTTTGGGGGGTGTGTTGGTTGTTTTTTTATTTATTTATTTATACTTCTTCTAATGTGACACGTCTCTTTTTAACCACCTGTTTTTCATTTCCATTTAAGGTTAAAAAGTCACAACTGTGCATTCCCCTCTTCCATAGCAAAAGTTTGGACTAACTGAAAGAAAACTCTGAAACAGGCCTGGCTGCCAAAGATGATGATGCTATCCTCTCTCTATTTAAAAGGTAACACAGCTCTCACTTTTGCAGCCTTGCTGTAAGGGTACAGGAAGTACCCAGCTCCCAAAAGCAGCTATTAAATTCTCTCACCTAACTCTCCAGGCAGAGACCAAGCAACTTCATGCCCACATTTCCAAATGAGCAGCACACTGAAAAAACTTCAGTGACTCAATACCAGCTCGCTGTACCAGACAGAGGCCTCACCCATCAAAGGAAAAGAGGTTTTATTGAAGAAAGAAAAAGTCAATATTTGGGATATGTTTTCATAAAGTCAGGATGAGTGCACTGCTAAATTAATTCATGTCTGGCATTTACAAACAGTAACTTGATCTTTCAGCTGGTGCCCTTGCCAAGTCAAGCAGTTTTTAAAAATTAAATTTTTGTAAAGGTGAATTTAGTGCTAATGAAATTGAAAGACCAGTAGCAACAGATCGTGCAAGGCACTGGCCTGCCAGGCTCTGCAGGAACCTCTCTTCTGCTGCTGACAGGGCATCTAGATCCTGAGCTGTATAAAACTCATTGCTCAAGTCGCAGGCCTTAACCCTCGCCCCCCCCAGGGATAGTCAACTGGGATTGCTTTTTGAATGCGCAGACAGAAATCCCAGTCCTTAAGGTAAGCTGCCCAGCACTGAGCAAAGGCACACATTACACTATTTGGAATCACAGCAGAGAAGGAGTTATCAAATGTATCATATTTTAACCTGGTAGTTCAGTGTTCAGCAGTTAGAGCTCTTGACATCTGGTATTGCATTTCTGCAATACTATTTGTAAAGGGATGGTGATGAATCCATCAGTGATGGTTCAGTCAGCATTCGAGAACTAACTGATGAACTGCTGAGGTTCAACAGGAATGCTTTCCTGAGGCTGAGCAAGTACCCGAAGCCACAAGTGAAGCCACCCCTTTTATTGCACTCCTCCTCCCGTGGCTCTGCTCAAGGCTAACCCTACCCGGGAACTGCCCGGTCTCAACACCAGTGCCTCCAAGCCAAACACTGCTGACTCCAAACAACGCTTTCCTGGAGAGCAGAGTCTCTCCCTCCAGCAAACACTCTTGTGACATGTGAATTATTTTATGTCAAGACAGAATTAGGGAATATTATCTGAAACCAGCTAACTGGCCAGACTCAGCTTTGCAGGTTAGGTTCTCCCTACTTCTTTAGAAGGCTGCTGGATGCAGTCAGCACTGGGCTGTTGGTGTGCTCAGAGTCACTCTATGCACCACTGCACATCTTTGCACGATTTGATTTGTTTCTGAGGCATTAGCTTTCCATAAAAGCTTATGTTCCTGTTGCACATTTATAGTAAAGAAATCCTCAGTTAGGAGTACCCTCCTCCTCACACAAACTCAGCCAAGTCTCAGCATCGCTTGGTATCTGTTGAACTTGTTTTCCACATCATTAACTAAAATTACTATCCAGCAAGGGGACTAAAAAACAAGCTTCGGCTCCCGGCTCTAACAGAGACACAAAGAGGAGCGCTATTTGTACATTCCGGCTGCCTTTTCGTCGTCGACTTCGCAGAGCTAAAGAGCACAGTAGGGAAAGCAGAGGAATTAAAGCCAAGTACATTTTCGTTCGGATTCAGATCCCCTGGAGCGAGATGAGGGTCCCTCTGCTGCATCACCCCAGTGTTTAAGGACCTGTTTTCCTTCCCCCCTCCCCGCCCCAGCGCTTCCCACGCTGTGTTTCGGGGGACCCTCCCAGCGCTCTGCAGCGTGGCCCCAGCCGGGGCTCCGGGCTGAGGGACCCAGCTCCGAGGGAGCCCCCCGCCCAGGGCAGTCCCTGCAGCGCCGCAGCCGGCACGGCTCCCAGCCAGCTCCAGCGCCGGCATTTCCATTTTAAAGCCCGAAGTTGGTTAAACACACACCACACCACCACCCCCCTCCATCCCTCTCCTCCGCCTCCCCACCCCGGCGTTAAGAAATGCAAATGTGGCCAATCCTATTTTATGTTAAAAAGAGAAAAACATTTCAATGTATTCTTGTCTTGTATGACTGGCTAAGAGCCTCTAAATCCCCACCATTTACCAAATTAAACTAATTGAAAGAGCTTCCAAAAGCCACATCTGTAGGCTGACGTCTGTCCCTGCCTTTTGCTTTAGGCTGGGGGAAAGTGTTCTCCATCCCATTGATCCCTGAATAGTCACGCCTGTCAGGAAGCCACATCAACCATTATCATTCTAATTTTACTGCCTTTCTTGGTCCCTAATCTAATTTGCAATGATGCTTAAGCATTTCGCAAGGCCATAGCACTTTCTTCAGAATTTCAACAAGAGCATTAAACCCCCAATTTACATTAATGAAGTGCACATTTAATTAGGGGAGAGGGTAAATGGAGGGCTCTTCAAGAGCAGTTTGTGTGATATGATAGGCACTCGAAAAACGAAGATGTACCTGATAAAAGACTCTCGGTGCAGCCTTCGTGCCTCATTTAATCTCTCAGCTTCCCTCCCCGCCCCGGCCAGCCTCCCTTCCTGCCCCAAAACCACTGACACCAAGTCCAAGAGAACAGGGATCGGGCAACGAGAGGGGGCAGCACCCTTCTGCCCCCGAGGGTCGACCATCTCCCACAGGTGAGAAGCTTTGGTTTCAGGGATCAGCTGTGTTTCAGGACCCATTCTACACAAATCTGCGCGGAATCATATCAGACCCTGTACTTTCACACATTCCAAGCCATACTCTCGCACCCTCGAAATGTTTGAAAATAGTCCTCACTATCTGAGGTTTTGCTTCCTCAAGGGTATCCAAATACATGCACAGACCCAGACCTCAGTTTCTGGGGGCAGAGACTGCCTCTCACTGAAGGTTTTCCTATCACTTAGCACAACCAGACTCTGACTGGAGCTCAGGCTCCTTGTGCTATGGAAGCACTGCTCATCCAGACACCACTGGGGAAAAGGGAACAGAGGGTGGGTTCTGGTGCCTCAAGATCAATTCAGTACATGTATATATGTGATTTTCTGCTGCAACACTCCTGTCCTATATATCTTATATCTTCGAGTGGCAGAGAGCCCTAATCTCCTTCTGAACTTTCTCCTCTGAAGTCAAGGTAGGAATGAAGGAACGAAGAAATGAAGTGCCAACTGGAGTAAGCTGCACTCCTCCAAACCAGCCCCACTTTGAGGGAGCTGGAAACTTCCTATGCCTCACCTCAACCCTGCATGCTCAATTCAGTGGCACATGGACTTACTTCCCTGAGGTACAAGCTCCTGCTTTGGGGACATCTCCCACTTCTGCAGGCAAGCTGGCCCACATTGAAATGACTCCCACAGTGAGGTACTAATTGGACACATGGGCTCCAACTTGAATCTCCATCGTAACATTGAACAGAGAAAAATCACTCTAGAGGAAGGCTTGGCAATTCACATGGCATTTTTCTTTAAACTTCTAATAGTAGACACAACATGGATGTGATCCTCCTATTTCTCTCAATGCTAGCAGTGAGGGCTTTTGGTACTGTAGCACATCAGCTAGCCTCATCTCTCCTAACATTTCTGGTGTTCTTACCACCTGTGGTCTCAGTGCCGGTGCAGGTGCAGGACTAGCAACAGAGAAATAGCCACCAAGAAAATGGGAGTTGGGAACAGCCTCTGTGCTGGGTTGCAGGTCAGCAAGAACAAAATACTGAAATACCTCCTTAACGGAATGAGTGAAGCAGTTTAATAGAAAAGGCTTATGTGAAAGTTTTCTTCAAATCAAGGGCTGTTCTTTGAAAGCCTTATCAAGATGGCAAAATGAGACGGGTAGCAAAGATGACGTCTATGCAACTGGAAAGGACCATGCAAAATCTGTTATAGGAGATAACACAGAATGTGCCATAAAATAATCTGTGAGCGTCTGACAGAAATATTGTCAAAGAACCATCAGGAGGGAAAATGTAACAAAAGAGCACACACAGACAGATATATCACAGTACGAGGAGAGGAATCTGAGAAGTAAAATAAAGGAAGTGATTTAGAAATAAGTAAGTAGCTGACAGAGTGAGAGCAGAGTGATTTCTAGCAGCAACACAGCAGGAGATGAGCCTGAAGAAGGCAAGGGTGAAGAGGTTAAGCAGCAGAGAATGAAGACATGAGAGAAATGCGAGAGCAATGCCGCACCATTACACAAGGACTGTTATATCAGCTGAGATACATTGGGGAGGTGTATTGTAGCAGCAATAGCAACACGAACAAATATATTAACATTATAGACTACTGCTGAGAACTTTCCCACCAAATTATACACCCTCTCTCCAATGCTCTTCTCTCCAACATACTATCCTCTCCCTCCAATTGCAATGTTGCAATGTTTCACTTTGGATTATCCCCTTGACTGATGGCACAAGCAAGACACACCGCTGCAAAGCACAGGATGGCTCCAGCCCCAGGGCTCTCTGGGGGGACACAGCCAGGTGGAGAAGGTGTCTCTGCAGCCCCAGAGACCCTACGGGGGACCCTAATCAACCCCTGCACCAGGCCCTGTCTGACAGGGTAGTTAGTATTACACATTTAGGGCCTCTTCCACCTCCCTTCTCCCCAAACTCTTAATTAACAGCAACCTTGGCTGCCACACAGAAACACTAGAGAGGAGGCTGTGCTGCCCAGGGTACACAAGCCAAGCCAAAAGCACAAAGCAAACCCAACCGTGTTCAAAATGATACAGGAGTAACAGGACACACACCCAGCAAACTACACTTGCGCAGCAGCCAGGCAGAGCAAAACGGTACCAACACAATCTTCAGGCAGCTCCATCACCTGATCTCACCACCCTGCTCACTCAGCATTCCCAATTACAGTTTGTTGTCTTTCTGGGGGAAAAAAGGCAGGCTGGATATAGACACATCCCTTGCTTGGGAACCTCATCTGGCCAGAGGACCCCACAGCTTGACAGAAGCCCAAATCCTCTTGCAGCCAGGTCAGGTCTCCTTACCATACCACCCAAAGACCTCCTGCTCCAGGACCAGCCGCAGCCAAGCACTGTTCCTCAGGGCATGCCAGGTGCCTGTGATGAGCTGGTGAGGCAGCAATGGCCTCCAGCTGTGACCAGGGGAGAATGGGCTGGCCCCCAGCTCAAGCCACAGCTGCTGTCCTTGTCCCCTGGCACAGCAGTACTGGCTGGGTACTGCTAGCCACAGTGGAGTGTGCCAGGGGTCTGTCTGGCCTTCTCTGATGAGTGTCCTTGCCATTTTTGGTGTCCCAAATTTCACTTGCAGGCCAAAGTAGCACTTCTGTGGAAGCTACAGCACAGGGAAGGGTGGGAGGATTTTCTCGGAGAACAGGCAAAACCCAGTGCTGCTGTGAACCTGCTTCAAGGGGGTGTTGCAGCACAGCAGCATCTTGCTTACATTGACTGGAGATATCCGAGTTTCTAGGCATGGCTGACACAAGTCCCACACTACAGGAAAGACCTTGTGTTTAAATGTTCCCTTGACAGATCAGGATTTGGCTTGTGTGTTTCTGGTGTTGTTTTCATAAATCAGAATGGAGGAATCCGTTCTTGTTTCTAGGAGTTTATTATAAGTGCAGTTCTTGAGCCAGGGTCGTTTGAACCCTCCTCTGGTTTGTTGACACTGGCGTTTCTGCTGTGTTAATAGTACAAGAGAATTCACACCAGGTAATAAGACAAAGCAAAAGTACTTGGCTTTGATTCTCCTACTCAACAAGTTGTTATACAAACTAGAGGACGTGTGACATGGACACAGTGGATGCAGGTAATCTAAATGAAACTGAGTCTTGGTGCCACAGTTACCTTATTTCTTAGGGTGCTATCTGCTTTGCTCTCCCCAGCCATTGCCCCTCTATGGATACTTGAAGGGAGTATCTGAGTGAGAGCACTACAAATTAACCCTCCTCAGTCGCCCCTCAAAGACACTCCTGTCCGATCTCTGGAGTAGCCAGAGCTGTGGGCAGCAGCAGCAGCAGATATACTCACCTCAGCTCCTCATTTCTCACAGCTGGAATGAAAAGCAGGGTGAAACATCATTGCCATTAAATGTCAGTGTCACTGCTGTTCTGTGACCTGGAGGCAGACTGCTGTTTGCACGGCAATGGGTGAGTGCTTAGAGTCTGCCAGCATCGGCCGGCACAGATCTGCGTGGCATCAGTCGCCCCTGCTGGCACCCTACTGGCAAACTGAGCAGCCCTGAAAGAGCCATGAGGAGTGCCTAGTACCCAGCCCTGCCAAGGTCTTTGTCGCCTGTGTTCTTATCGCTTGCCATTGGAAATTTGCCTCATTGGGTACCCTGTGGGGGATTTTTGGCCTAGGAGTTGGCAGAGTTTTTGCTTTACAAAGGACCATGTTATTGGGCCATGCCACCATCCATCTGTGCATACAACATGCTGCCTGTGGGTGGGTAGATTCCTCATTGCTGGGAAGAAAAGATGCTAGAGTGGTTTCTTTTTCCCCCTCACTTTGATTTCACGTGACTTTTTTCCAAAACTGTGAGCAAAAGGTACAACAATGTAAAAAACACGGAACCTGTTTCTACTTTTTTACCCCTAAACAGTTTAGAGGGATATTCTTCAGTTCACAGCAGAGGAATTTGGCCCGATTTCCTTGTAAATAAAATGCTGGATTGAAAGCATGTTTGTGTCTCCACTCACAAGTAGCATATGAGCAGCAGGATCACAGGGTTGATGTAGCATGGAATCCCATTTCTAAACAAAAGAGTAGCATCCAGCAGAGTTGTTGAAGCCTAGATAAAAACAAACCATTAAGGTGGAATCAAGCAAGTTAGCACAGAGCAAGAATGCAAAAGTAATAACGAAAATAATGAATTGCTTATAAAAACTCAGAATCTGGGAAACTGTTCACTGTTTAAACATCATTATGCCTTTTTAGTCTCTTATTCATGTAATATGTTAACAAACTGAAACTGCTTTTTTTTTTGATGGGCAAGCAAACTAGATCATGCTGTAGACAGCAGCTGTGCTAATCCATCCTTGCCAGCAGCCTGTCTGCTGAGATGATAGCAAGCTTCCTTCAAAACTCATACAGCTGTGCTGGTTTTACATAGGAACTCCAACAGAAGTCCTCCAAAAGGAAGAAGGAACAACCAGATTTCTATAGCCTTCAAAAAAGTCAACAGAAATCTCCATCAAATAACTTCAAACACCTCATAATTCATGATGTTATTTTCCACAATGCATTTACGAAGCATCTGGATGTTATATTAGCATTAGAGTGCCTTTCTAGCATACCAGGAAGACTTCTGAAAGCATAGAACCCTCTTACAGTTCTAGTGTCTCTGACTCAAAACACTATGTCCAGTTTGTATCAGTTTAACCATATTTTTTACCAAAACATGCTTATGTAACAGAGGACCATGAACAAGTAATTTCAGATCCCTCAGTTTTCTTTTGGCAGACATTTGGAAGGACTAATGACTTAAGTTATCCAAAATCATAAATTAGAGAAATTTACTTGAAAAATACTTTGCTTTTACAAATGCTCACTCCCCGTTGTCTGTAGGACTGCAGGAGATGCTGACCTCTGGTAGTGCCGTTACAAACCTTGCAGATCTGAAATCCCTTCTGTAAGTTTAGCTTGTGACCTGAGGTTAACAAAATACTTGAAACACGATTTCAGTAATCTAACAGTTCTGTTTCAGTGGCCTCCAGAAAAGGGTGGGTTTCCACAGATTACTGGAAGGCTACTCAAGCTGTGCATGGTGCCAAAATCAAAGGGATCAATAAAACTGAACGTTTGTAGACTTCATAACATTGGGTATAATTCAAGCATTTCCCAGTCACGGGGTAGATGGAAAGTGCACTGTTAGCATTTGCCATATTTTACTGACACCCAAACCAGCTCTGTAAAGAACTCTGGTCTGGAAACTGGAAGTGAAATAATGACAAAGGTCAGAGCTCAGCATATAACCTGTCTTTTCAGTAATCTGTCTTTTCTTAGGTTTCACTAACCTGTCTTTTCTTAGTACTGTATACTTGGGAGTAATGATCAATATCTAAATTCTTGGGCTCTCAGTTGCCCCGGTAGATCCCCCTTTTTCCCAATGAATTTAAAGAAGACTTACTGTCTTCTGGGTTGCACCTGAATTGGTTCTTGAAAACCAACGGATGAAGAGAACAGGCCAGCTCTCTGCACTGTGCTGCCACAAGCAGACCCTAGGCAGGGGCTATGACTCGGCTGGGGCTCCCATGCCATGCACTCTGCACTTGTTCTGCAGTCACTGGTGACACCTCCACCTCAAAGCAGGAGACCTGGATCACAAAAAGGCACTTGCATTTTTAGCGTACCTTCCCTGTGCTTCCACCATTGGTCATGTTGTTGTATGTGTTTCAGTGGTTAAGAATAATAGTTTTGTCATACGGTCCTTTCTACTTCTACAGAAGATACCAGGTCAGTTACCTCTCGATGCTATTCAGCATTCAAAAATGTAAACAGCAAAAAGGAAGGCAAAGTGGTTTTGGTCTGGAGGCTTTCCAGGGGCTGCAATGAGCTTTGAAGCAGACATTTAGTGTATTGGCTGGCCTGAATATTGCTCCAACACAATGGCACAAGGGAAAGCAAGTGCTAGTGAGGGTGGGACCACACTATCTGCAGGAAATTTCAGCCTGTTTTATGCCAAAAGGTGCAGACATTCATAAAGTTTCTCACCAGTCTTTTGTTATTTATTTGCCCAGTGTTATGGAGGAGTTAACTCTAATGTGAATCTTTGCCATGGAACACGGTATAAGTTAATATAGTGCCATGTAACTGTAAATGAGACTCCACGTGATACTGCCTGTCACTGGGTTGCCTATGGAAATGAGACATGTCTAATCGCCAGAGAGTTATTCTACACATTCAGTCATAAATAATTAAAACTAACCTGCCTTCTTCGGCCCACCGAAGGAAGACAATGTTATTTGGATCAGGTTTGGGGAGTTTTCATTTCCCTTTTGTGCAGCTTCATAAAGCCTTGTTAAATACATTGCACCAAAACAATCACCTGAGGATAACTCCAGAAAACAAACTGATTCTTACACCTGAGTCTTCCAGGCAGCGACTGCTATTAGGATAACAATTGGTGTGACAAAAAATCATATAGTAACAAACAGCAGTCACTCACTGGGAAGTATATGGATCAGGAGACAAAGGGAGAGGATGAATGAATTGAATCCCTTGACCGTTCAGAGAGGGCGGTGGGAGGATACGGGCAGAAACAGAAACACATTCAGGATTCAGTTCTCAAGGGAGGCTGTAACGGGTTTGTTAGCAGAAATGCACTCCCACTCGGACTGCTGCTGGAACCTCACAAAACCTGGTGCACCTGCATTTTTCAGTGCACAATCATTTCTTGCAGTCAGACCCTCCTGATATGCTATTTCTAATTCTAGCATGTCAGAAAAGCATTTCTGAGCATATTCTGGTGTTTCTAAGCGCGCATCTGTTGCACACTCTTGAAATGCTGAAATTCCTGTAATGTAACATAGATATTTGTGAATATTTTTCCTCAGAACAACTGGGAAATGTGACCTTTACAGATATACACATTCCATCACACTGCAGCCAGCTGAAAAATCCTAGCAATTCCAGGATATTACCATACTAATTTAAAATTGAATATTAGTGCAGGTAGCTATTTTCCTTTCCCTTCTTTTCCATTTTTACTTGCATATGCTCAGCTCTCCACAAATTTACTTTTTTAACATTTTTTTTTTTCCTTTTTCCAATCTTCTGTACCCAGAAAATTCTAGATCATGGTTTGTGCAACCCTATGTGCACTCAAGGCTGTAAAACATTCACCACACCTTCAGGTGCCTGTAAACCTTACGGTGAAAGGCAATACTGAATATTTCATTGAAGACAGTAGATCAGATTTTTGCCTTTTAGTAGACTACAGAACTTTATTCATAGAATCATAGAATGGTTAGAGTTGGAAGGGACCTTAAAGGTCAAGTTCCAACCGCCGTGCCATAGGCAGGGACACCTCCCACTAGACCAGGTTGCTCAAAGCCCCATTCAGTCTGGCCTTAAACACTTTCAGGGATGGGGCATCCACAGCTTCTTGGGGCAACCTGTTCCAGTGCCTCACCACCCACACAGTCAAGAATTTCTTCCTAAAATCTAATCTAATTCTTTCTCAGATTAAAACCATTACCCCTTATCCTATCACAACACTCCCTCATGAGAGTCTCTCCCCATCTCTCTGGCTGGCCCCCTTCAGGTACTGGAAGGAAGGATTTTTGTACAAATAAATGTTTGTCCTCACTAACAAAGGACAGATGTCACATGAACTTGTGGCCTTATTAAAAATCCACAAGTATCACTGAAGAGCTAAGGGGGGTGGATGAGATCACTGACGTTTGCATGGACTTCTGAGAGGGAAAAAAGAAGCCTGATTTGCCTGCAGAGCTGAACTTCACCTGATTATTCCTGCATATTTCCTCCTGCTTTTTGTTTCCCTTTCCCTTTTTTTTTTGTTTTGTTATGTTTCTCTCTGCTTCATGTTTCAAGTCTTGTTTCAGTTCGGTGCTATGTGTGAAGGAGAGCCAGGCTAATAACAGGACTGCATATTTGTCAATCACAAACTCTTTCACTGGACAAAGCAACTGAAATATTAGAAGCAAATTAATGATAACATTCACCATTAGATGCCAAACCTGGGCAATAATTACTATTTCGTTTACTGGAAACTTAAAAAGTAGGAAAGGACAGAGTGATTTGTCCTACACTTGATGCAGAGGATCAAGTGGGGGAAATTTGAGTGCCGTGCTCAATTAACTGGCAATTTTAGCTACACTGCAGCCCCTCCCTGACTCAAAGTTCCTATTTAATATTTAGATACTGCTTAAAATATTTCCCGGAGGTATATGCTTAGATGTCGTCAGCTCCTTTCAGGATTTAAGAATACGCTACCATCATGGGAATTTTTCCTTACTGTGGCAGTGGCTGAAATTCAGCCTTGAGCTGCACCCATCAGATGCTCTTACTCATGCTTGCTTCCTGCTACTTATTCCATATATTTTCATGCATTTTGTCTATCAGGACTTCCTCTTTGCCACTTCCACCTCTGCTTCCCCGAAATTCGTGGTACGTACAAATCTTTCTAGTCCAAATATTCTCATGTCTGCATCTTGTGGTACCTTTGGTCTCTAGCACAATTCCTTCCCTAGTGTTCATTTCCTCGCAGTGAAGTTGAGTCTCATTCCGTGCTGTACAAATTGCAACTACTTAAAGCATTAGGATGAAAAATGCTTCTGTATTCTGAGGCTAAACTGCTCATTGTTGAACAGTCCTCAAATACCACAGTAGTGTGAGAACGACCAAAACCAGAGAATACAGTCCAAAAGCATGTGAAATATTTACTCTTGAAGAAAGATCTCAGTTACTAACCAATTTGGGAAACAGTTTAATTTTCTCTTTTTCCATTTTCAGTATTCATTTCCTTTACACTTGCTTAACACTGGGTTGTGTGAGTTTCAGACTTCTTCAGTCTTCACCTGTTTGGAAGACTGAAGAATGGTATGGGACAAGCTGTCCCCTAGAGCACTTACTTGTTAGCATTTCTGAAATATTTTAGACCAGGAAATCCATACGTAGGGAGCTCCACGTAGCCTCACCATGTCTGGTGAAGGCAGGTGAAGTCTGCAGAGGAAAGATTGAAATCAGACACTTCCTGCAGCTTTTGTCACAGGAGGACAATGATCAGCAGCATTCATTATTACTTTTAACTAGACACCTCGTAAGCAACTAAGAAATATTGTTATATTATTTTCCCAAAATTTACACCCCCGCCTTTCCTCTGCTTAGTGTACTCTGAACCTTGTTCGTTTGTTGCCTTTCGTCCTCACAGCCTTATAGAAGGAAGGAAAAAATATTCTATAGTCTGATCAAAGAGGGTGTTCCAGTGAAAACCAAGCTCGTGCACTTTGTTCTGGAATAAAAGATTAGGAGAGGTTTTTTAAAATACTCACTTACGAGAACTATAGCCTAAGAGCCAAGGGAGAAATAGTTTAAAGGGTGTTGTCATTCAATGGCCTAGAAATAATCTGAGACACACAAATCATTTGCCATAAGGTTATTTTAAGACTGCTGAATGTTCACTGTTAAATTACCTACTTCATCTACATTTCATATACAGAAAATGAGCCCTTTGTTACAAGAATTCCCCCAAACCAACTGGAAACTCCCTTTAACCCAAACCCTTTCTCTCCCCATTCAGTAAAATACCACTTTTTTCTAGGCTTCTACTTTTCTTACTTTTCTACTTTTTTTTTTTTAATACCTTGGACTTCAATGGAGATCACAGACTTGGATTTAAACTCTTGGATGCATTTGGGGAAGAGAAGAGGAGGAAAGGAAAAAAAAAGGAGAACACAGAGGGGCCTGGCAGTTTGGGTGGTATTAAAAAAAAAAAGTATTCAGGCAGAGTGTAGTGAGAATAGTGGTTTGAAAATACAGCCCTGAAGGAAGAGTCTCCAGAGAAACAATGGGAAAGGAATAAATAAAAAGAAAGTTATAAATTCATCTATTTGCTCTTCCCTGACCCTTGCTTTTACTTCTCTTCACAGCAACTACCCTGGGAAAGGCACAATGCTTTCCCCTGTCACAATATTGAGAAAAATTGAAATGGGGAAGAAAGACCACCAGATGCTTTATTGTCTTAGGCGTTTCCACATAATTAGCTGGGAATAAAGGTCCTCTGCATGGTTTCATTGCATTGAATGAACTTGGATATTGCTACACAGTAGTGTGTTTTATGATTCATGCTGTTATCTAGCGGCTTTTTGAAAACTGCCAGCTACTTTATCACTGACGGCCAAGCCTAGGCCTACAACTTAAAATGCAGCAATGCAAAGTTAACTGTGCATGACAGATGTCCATGAAATTGTTTAACACACGCACGCATGCACACACCACACACACACACACACACTCTCACAAAGCTGTCTCTTGCCCTCCTACTCTCTCCTGCCTCTCACTGTGCGGTCAATGTCAGTTTTAATTATAAATAAATTCTGGGTACTCAAGAAGAAACTGTGAGTGCATGGTGAGGGCCACAGGTTGCTGCAGGAATCATGTGATCTGCCAGCAAACTTTCCAGAGAGGTTGTGAGAAACATGAAGCCAGCTCCTTTGGGTGCTTTGCGAGAGGGTCGGGTCCTCTCCTCTCCTCTCCCTCTCCTTTACATCTTCTCCTCTCCCTCACACTCCCTCCTTTCAGGTCTCCTGCAGATAGAAAGCTTGGAGGTTAGGGCCCGAAGATGTTGAAGTTCTTGTTGGGTTTTCAAAACAGGCAAGGTTTTACCTCAGGAACCTCACTTCCAGAGGAGAGACTCACAGGGGCATAATCTTCCTGTCCTTGCACCTTGTACCTAATCGCCCATCGTCTTCCATGGTAGAGGATTAGGATTACAGAGTCTACAGAATCTTCACATGAGGTGTTCCTCCTCTGAGGAGAACAGGATATGCACTTGGTGGTATTACTGCCTGTATAAACTGGGCCAAGTGAACCAGACTCTCAGAGAAGGACTCAGTTTTGGGCATGCAGATAGGAGTTCACACTGGCTTGGCGCAGGGAGCTGCCCGGTGCCTGACTTCTCCTCCTGGGAAGCGTGGGTCTGTCCCAGCTCCCCAACTCACTTGTCATGCACTATGGCATAAAGCGAGAGGGGGGTGAGCGTATCCGTCTCCTTTCTCTGCCTTCCATGAACAGCTCTATTGATTGCCATGGGGTTATTAGCATGGGAAGGTGGTACCCAGAATGAATGCAAGTGACAGCAGCGAGCCAAAAGAAAGGAAATGGGGAACTG
Source organism: Thinocorus orbignyianus (assembly GCA_013400375.1). Classification (NCBI taxonomy): domain Eukaryota; kingdom Metazoa; phylum Chordata; class Aves; order Ciconiiformes; family Thinocoridae; genus Thinocorus; species Thinocorus orbignyianus. The sequence goes on from VXBW01007586.1 coordinate 73,796, forward strand.
ATTCCTCTGAGAAGGAGAGGCAAGAAGTCCCCTGACCCTGCTTGGACTTACTTTGTATTCTGGAAGGGATGAGCCCTTTCCCCAAGGTTTATTGGCTGCTCTGACGGGCAGGAAATAAACCATAAGAAACCTTGCCAGTGCTCAGCAAATGGAGGCTAGGGGCACAGAGGAGACCATCAGGTGAGCCTGTCACATCACAAAAAACACCCACAACAAATGAACATGCAAAAAAAGAAATCAAACCCAAGAAACAAATAGAGAGGTTTCCGCTCCCCATTTTCTTATATCTAAACAAACACATAATTCACTCCTGTTTCACTCCTCCTGAAATAACTTCCAGGTATTTTGCAAGAGAAGCAATAACTCTGCTATAGGGAATATTGGGCCAAATTCTCTGCCATCAGGCAAGCATACTTTTTTTTTCACAGAGGTGGCCCCAACTTCTTCCACTTGGTGGTCTGTGCTTGTGTCCCTGCCTTATGGACATCAAAAGCAGCAGTCTCCAGTAAACTACACCCAAGTCCACACCAAGAAGATGGTTGTGATTCACAGCAGACCTTGAAGGTATTTCAGAATGGGAACCAAGAGGCTGTAGTAACAGGTGTCATTGATGTAATCTGATCATGAGATTTTTTTTTTTAATGGGTATTTTCCCCCCCCCTGACACCCACTAGCAGCTCAGACTTACTTCCAATTGTCTGAGTAACCAGTTCCACCTTTCATGCTCAGGGCTAAGTGAAGCTAATGTGATATAAGGCAGTCAAGATCCTGCAGAAACCCCCAGAAAATTATGTGCTTCTGATTTTTCACTAGGGGAAGCAAATGCCACAGTTCCTCGTCAAAGTTTTCCCTCCTCCAACACAGCATAAAGCAGCTCAGCGGGGCACCAATTAAGTGCCGTGGGATGCCGTGTGTGTTTCTGTATGTCTGCATGCCTGCATGCTTTGCCTGCGTGTGTGTGCGTGCGTGTGGCTGGTGGGTGGCCTGCTCAACATTTTGGTGGATGTTTCATTCCCACCCCTTTTACTACGACCCTGGTCAGGCCACTTTTATGCCAGTGACAGCTTCATGAAGCACAAAACATGGAGCAATACATGGCATGAAATTGGCAACAAAGCCGAGCAAAAGAAGGAACAATTCTCTGGCAGGATGTGATCACAATATGGCTGATTGGATCTGGAAGCAGATGCCAGCAGCGGGTATTGTCCCAGTGACTGAAAAGACATGACCCCCGAGGTACAGAAGACAACGAGGCCCTCCTTATGAACCACAGGGGGAGGGGAGAAGAGGTGAAACCAATGAATAAATCAGGCGATGGAAACAGGGGAGAAAAGAAAATGCTAAAGAGGACTTTTATGGGGGACGGGGGCAGCTCAATATGCAGGAGCGTTGCCTCCCTAGCTAGCTGAACACTTGCTCAGACAATGGCTTTTTAACAGATGGGAGCCCTGCTGAAAGGGGCCAAGTTTTGTGCAGTTGAGAATCCCTGTTTGTTTAGTCTGCTGCTCAGGCAGGTGTCTGCAGAAAGGAAATCCAGCAGGTTAAGTGTCTCAGGGACAGTTTAAGACAGGCAAGCCGGTGTATCAACGAAGACTGGTTTTATTGGCGGGGGACTGATCTTGTTAGACTTGTTTGTGAAGCCCTCGGGAAGGAGAGGAAAAAAGAGATCTCTTTTCTCCTTTCCTTCTAAGGACAGATTTTCTTGGTCTGGGCAATCAGGTCTCAGTAATAAACCCTGCCAGTAAGGCTGCTTCATGTCACAGGTACCGACAGAGCACGAAATGTTGCAGCTTGCAATGTCACCGCTCTGTGCTCTTACACACATTTGTTCTTTTCCTCCTTCCCTACAATACATTTGAAAACCCAGCTGTTTACACTACAGTTTTCTGAATGGGCTTCCTCATCTATTTTGGCATTTACTAGAGATCATTGAAATTCGACTCACATGGCTCCTGACCTCAGCGATGTGCAATTCTCCTCTGTGGTAGCAGAGATGCTGCCATTCTCCCCAGTTAAAGATGACAACCAGCTAAAGGGACTGGTGGGATTGATTTTTCCTCAGTCACATAAGCACACACACAGGTACCAAATGCCACGTACAGGTTTGGTGGTTCCCAGTATGAAAGTCGGGGTGGGGCTGCCCAGAGAACGTGAAAGCCTCACTCTACTCACAAGATATTTGCTTCCAGATTAGGTAAGAAAGCAAACACTGTGAGAAGATCAGTGCCAGAGAATGTGGTTCTGAGGATGCCTCCAGCAGAGTTGCAGCCCTGAGCAAGACAGCAAGCAGCGGTGGCCACAGCTTCTCCTTGCACTGTGAGAAATGGCACTAATTGCAAAATCCTGACCTGTGCCTGGTGTGGGCAGGTAGCACAGCAAGCTGGCTGTTTGTACAGCCAACATGCATTTCTCCCTGCCCATAAGCAGCCTCTGATAATGCCAGCCCCTCAGTCTTTCACAGGACAAATTGCCCTCTTTGTGGAACCATAAACCATTCGGTGATATACTTGTCAGCGCCCAAGATGAGAGAATTTTCTTGTACGACCCTAGTCAAAATGGCAAACTTGTAACTACATGGATTGTGCAAGGAACACAAAGCATGGGGAGAAGGGAAGGAATACGCACACAGCATCATGCCTGAGTGGCAATGGGAGTATCACCTCTCCTTGCGCTGGATCTCAGACACCTCAAGGAAAGGATGAAGGGACACACACATGGGTTGAACACAGTTCCACTCAGTCTTAAAGCAGTGCAGTCGTCTTCCGGACAGACCCAATGCCTGGCCTATGCTGTGCTGTACCCAGTGCTGTTGCAGTGCCATCCAGGGCAGGTGTGCAGCCATCAAACAAAATGTCCACCTTTATTTCCTACCTGTGCTATTGACTTCAGACAAAGGACACCACTTCTCTGCTCTCATTCCCCTCTTGCCTTCCATATCTTTCCTATACAAGGGCAGTCAGTCTTGGTAAGAATATGGATTTGATATGCTCAACAGGACTTCCATCCCGATCCATTTACTCTTCTCAGGAGTTCTGGAGTGTGAGACACTGGCATTTCCTATGCTGTTTTACCACCTTCTTTGCTTTGAAACTTCTGTATAGTCATGATTCACATTGGCAACAAAAACATTGCCCTAATTCTACCTAAGCATCCCTCCAGAGGATAAACAAGGATAACCACTTTAAGGGCACCGAGATTCCATGACCAAATCAGTGCTTTTCTGCCCTAGGCCCCTTTCACAGTCTCTCCTCCACCTCCAGATCTGTTTTGAAAAGAGGGAGGTGAAAGCTTGTTTCCTATATATACTGTATTGCTGCTTGGCTACTGAGCCCATCCACCAGAGATCTGTGAAAAGAAGTGAAAGCGGTACTCACTATAGTGAAAGCTTCCTCTTCCCCTTTCTGCTTTTCCTTAAAAATATCCAAACCTTTCTCTGGCTAAATCACATTAAACAGCATAAAATATTAACCTCCATACACAGCTGCACATGCAATTGCATCTTTGCTATCTATTTTCTGGCACAAAAAACTTGAGACTCAGACTAGCAACTAAGACACAAAGGTTTTTCTAGTTACTTTTCAGCTTGCAAAGCTGCTTATTTTAATATTTTTTAATACAAAGTAAAATATTTTTCTTCAAAGTGCCTAAGGACAATGCTAATGCTCTTTCTGAATTTGCCTCTTCCCATTTAGTTATCTTGGTCCTATTCATTTTTAGAGGCTTAAAGTAGAGTTTATACTGCATTAGTATTCATAGGCACATGCTAATTTACTCTTATGTTCGGATATGTAAGTGGGTTTTTTCAGATGAAACAGAGGGGGATTAGATCTGTGTCACTTGTTCTGAAGAAAAGATGTAGCATGCCTCAACTTTCTATTCTTTTCAACATTGCATCAATTACTAAGGCTAAACTCGTTATTCCTAAAAAAAAAACCACCACAGTGTTTCTCCTGCACTCACAGAAAGAGAAGAAATATTGTATCCTGACATAAAAAACTCATGAAGTCCCCAACCCCTCCCTTTGCTCTTCTCTCCCCGCAAGGACAAGGGGTTATCATCACTGATCCTTAATGCTGCTCTCGGTTCCTTGGCCTTGTGCTGTTGGGGAGGCCCTGGGTGAACTCCAAGGCACGGATGAGGGGCCAGCCGCAGCCACTGCTGCTTGGGGAGGTGGGCTGGTCCCCTGACTACCAAGATGCCAGACCCAAGAGCTGTGCTCTGGCTGTGGATTGCTAGTTGTCGCAGTGGTTTGGGTTGGCCCAAATCAGCCAGCGCCCAGGGTATCATCCCTGGGGAAGGGAGCTCGCTCCAAGGTCAGTGTGTCCCTTGCTGGGGTTTCACAGCCATAGAAATTTGCTTCAATCTACAAATGTGGTTGAAGGAGAAACTCATAAAAAAAGCTTTTTCTACATATTCAAAAGCATATGATTGGAGAGGAAGCACACTACCTTTTTGATTCTGTTTTCACTTTATAACTCAGATTTTAAACATTATTACTAGTAAGTATATTAATGTTTGAAAGTAAACCAAAATTCTTACAACTACTCCCTGTATTTTCAGTTTGGGAACAAGAGAATTACCTCCCTAAAATCCATTTATGTTACGAATTTGATTTGTAACCCCCCACAACACAATAATGAAGTTACAGTGATATGAACAAAAGCCCTTTTCCCTCTCGGACAGCAGTAGGGCAGTACGGACCCAGCCTTCCCCGCAGACCCCCCCAGCAGCCCGCAGAGCCTGCCTCTGGCCCCCTACACACGCCTGGGCCCACTTTGATGTTGTGTTTCTTTCTGATGCCCTCCAGTGGCTAAGGCAGCACTGCCGCCAGTTTTGATGGTCAGACCAAACGAGTGCTTACTCAGCCGGGGTGGATAAGGCAAGAGAAGCTGGCCCTTCAACAAGGTCTTCTTCAGACCACTGTACAGGAATGGCCAGGGAGAAAAAGGTTTCATTACAAGCCTTTTTTTCCCCAGTCATAGCTATTCACTATTAAGATACATTGGGTTTTTCTTCCTCCCTTAGGAAGGAGGAGGAGAACAAACTATCTCAAGAGGTCAGAATTTGCTGTGGGGTTAAAACAAGGTCGTCAACAGAGTACCTGTAGCTACATGCCATTACTTGAAATGCGTAAACAAAACCTAGTCATACACTTATGAGAGTATATCAAAGTCATTTGGTTGTGCTAATTACTTGACACTGTATCTCAGGTCCAGTATGACTTTTAATGGTTATTTTACAGTTTGCTCTGACTGTGCCATTGATTTGTATCAACAGGAGCCGCATAAGCACATGGAAAGGGCTTTCCAGACAATAACTTTAAACTAAGACAATCAAAGTAATGGAATATCTTCACTGAGGCTAAAGGATGACTGCCTGGCCAAACCACCAGGACCTGGGTCAATCAGACATCAAGGTTACATCAAGATGAGTGCATTAAGCAGTGAGAGGATACAGGCATGGGCATAAGAATGCAGTTGTCTGCCCCAACAAACAGTTTTGACTTTCCTGACACCATTTCGGCTCATGTCAACCAGCATCTTCTTAAAAGATGCCCAGGCACAATTCCAGAGGGTGCAGGTCCACACCTGGTATCGCTCGCAATAAGTAATGTGTGTGCTTCACCCCACCATGGAAGCTAAGAGGATTTATAAGCATAGCAGCAAGCTGTTCCTCACCACTGGCCTCTGTGCTTGGGAACACTCCAGGGCATGTTTAATTGTGTCATCTTGTGTAACCCAAAGGTCTGCTTCCCCCCTGGGACTCTGAAATTATAGCTGTTGCTTGGCATCAAACTTTAAGGACATTGCACTGCTTGTTTAGAATCAAATTGCAATATAATTTATTGCATAATGGACACTAAAGTAGGGGCTGCAAAGTCTGTAATTTCTGAGAGAGGAAATTTTGGTTGTGAAGCGGAACAGACAGATTCTCATACAACCTGTAATCTTCATCACCACCTGAGCCCTTCACAAGCATTACTAAATTAACTTCAGTAAAGTCTTTATGAAAAGTACTTTTTTCATAAGTGGGAAACAGGCACTGGGAGATTCAGATGAAGAATACTCACCCTTTCATTTTCATATTGATATGAAATATTTCTGTTTGCTTTTTCCAGATATTAAAATTGTCCTGTTTTAGCCCTGTATACATTCAAAGTACAGTTCCCTGTTGACTTCAGGTATTGAACTTACTGTATGGCAGCCATACATCACACCTCAGATCCCAGTTCCTATTTATTTTTCTTCTTCTTTTTCTTTTTTCTTCTTCTTCTTCTTCTTCTTCTTCTTCTTCTTCTTCTTCTTCTTCTTCTTCTTCTTCTTCTTCTTCTTCTTCTTTTTCTTTTTCTCCTTTTCCTTTTCCTTTTCCTTTTCCTTTTCCTTTTCCTTCTTCTTCTTCTTTTTCTTTTCCTTTTCCTTCTTCTTTTTCTTTTCCTTTTCCTTCTTCATCTTTTCCTCCTCCATCTTTTTCTTTTCCTTTACCTTCTTCTTGTCTTTCTTCTTCTTCTTCTTTCTCATTCTTCTTCTTTTTTTTGGTGGCTCCCGGAAAACCACTCTCCACCACCTTGTCCCAGCTGTCACTCACTCCTCTGGCTGTGCAGTTCATGCATGGCCATGCTACCAACCTCCTCCTCTTGCTCCTTCTTGCAGTCTTAGTCTCTTCACTTCCTGCTTCTTGTTTCCATCTGCTGCTTCCCTTGTCCCTTCCTCACACAGGTCACGAGGTGCTGGAGGCACCAAATGCATAGCAGATGTACATTACCTGCTCCAGGCTGCTATGCCCAAGTGGGAGTAGCAAGTAAAGGGCAAGCTTGTCCCTTAGTTCAATTCAGATTTAGTCTTAGATTCAAGCTCAGGAAGGACAGATACCACATTGAAATCTGATTTTCTATTAACTGCATAAAACATTTTTTACTCATCTATGCCTCAGAAATGTACTATCTGTTTAGGTTGAACACACAGCATTCAGGCATCTAACACAGAAAAGCTGCTTTAGGGCAGGTGGGTGAAGAAAAAAGCTGGTCTTGAGAGCCTTTACAGTGGCCCTACTCCTTCCAGGATTTCTCTCCAACAGCTGGGATTTGCCTGTAGACAGTGAAGTCTACTTTTGGGAACTGGCTAATATTGCTGCTCTTATTTGAGTAAAATAATTCTCTGGATGGTGTAAAATAAAACATCCAGGTTAAAATACATAAGGAAAACAAAGGCAAAAAGAAAAAGTGCCCTTTAATGTTACTGGAACTGCAGTCCTGCCAGTCCTCAACATCTTACTGTGAGTTTCATGAAATACTCTAATGAAATACTGCAGCAGAGGCTGGACTCTACAAATGCTTCAGGTTTTCCATGGAAGAAGAAAACAGAATATTCCAGTCCTTTATGCAGGACAGAGAAGCTTAAAATCACTGCTCCCAGGCACAGGAACTGCTTTGAAACCAAAGACCTTTTCTCCACTTCTCAATTTGTGATTTCTGAAAAGATTCCAATTTCCAAACCAGCTTCGTATTTCTTTGGTCTCTGCTTATGCAAGGCTTGGAACTGCAGATCCAAACAGAGGCCCTCTGTCATGTCACTTTGCAAACTAATTATGTGAATATTTCTGTTCATGAACCTGATCACAAATGAGCAGGAATTTAAGACACCCACCCCCGCCCCTAAAATCAATGCAGCACATCCTAGTGGACAGAGCAAGCCTTCCCAGCTGACCCCTGGGCTGGGAAAGCTCATCTGTTTAGACATCCAGGGTCCAGTCTACCAGGGGTAGCAATGTCCGCTGACTGGTGTTGAAACACAGAATGGACTGGACACGTTGTCCCCTTTGGCTTAAACAGACAGAGAGTTTGACAGTCTGGGGCTTCTAGTTCTGCTTGTTTAGCAAGGAGAGCTCTCTTAATTTCTTACTGTGGCACAAGATTTAATGCAGAT